>CM028329.1:49080953-49318453 GCA_016647705.1 Eucommia ulmoides
TTTGCTGCTACCGGATCTGAAGTTACATTGCTTTATCTGATTATTCTGTGGATTCCGGATGAGATCTTTCCAATTATATTATTTCATTGCATTACTTGTTTATATTTTGGAAATTGATCTTAGAAATTGTTTCTGATTTTTGAAGAAAATATTTTTCCAAATAATTTCTCGAATCTGATTACGTGCTCCAATTTGCTACCCATATTCTTGTTGAAATCAAATTTTTGTATCTCATGTATTTCTATCACTAGTTGGGATATTAATTAAGTTATTGTTTATCTGGGGTAGTAGAAACTCCGAGTGAGATTTACTTCTTATCAATTTGTGTATTGGTGAGTTGTGATGGATTAAATACTGTTGGAGGTATAGCTGAGTTTCAGTCTCTTCCTGTAAAGAGATTGAGGTAGTAATTCTTCCAGGATAAGAATTGTGTTTTGAGTGTTTTTGTAAAGGTTCCATCCTTATTTGTGAAAAGAATAGTTGGAGTGTTTTGTGAGGTTTTGATTCTTAAGCCGTAGTGATAAAAAGAATTAGATTAATCTTTAGTCTGTAAAAAGATAGGTTATTCTTGAGCCTGTAAAAAGTAGAGGTTATTCCTAAGCTTGGGAAAAGAAAATTGTAAAGGTTGATTCTGAGTTTGTAAAAGAATCGGTGTGCGAGTTTGGTTCCTACCTTTAAATGGATCTTGGTTTTAGTAAGTGCGACCTCCGTGGAGCTTGTGCTGCATTTCTACTTTACTATTTTTGTTGTTTGTGTGTGCACTTAGATTTATTATAATTCCGCTGTGGT
The DNA here is from genome assembly GCA_016647705.1 of Eucommia ulmoides. Taxonomy (NCBI): domain Eukaryota; kingdom Viridiplantae; phylum Streptophyta; class Magnoliopsida; order Garryales; family Eucommiaceae; genus Eucommia; species Eucommia ulmoides. The sequence goes on from CM028329.1 coordinate 49,081,743, forward strand.
ATAAAGATAATAATTAATTTAGACATAAAATTAATTATTTGATTTATTCAAGTTTTATTCTGATATATTTTTAATTACCCAATTCACCCCCCCTCTTGGGTATTCTACTGGGTCAACAAGATCAATTTAAACTTCCAAAATAATCTTAAAATAACTTATGTGGAGATGATGAACGGAAGCAACAATCAAAGTTTGAGGGCGACATTCAACAACCCTTTTGTTTCCAACAACCTCGAGATCCACCACATAATGAAGCCCTTAATTCCAGGTTAGCTCTTAAATTTGGGCACTGCCGATAGAGGGAGGAAGACTTCATAACAGAGGCGACAAAGACATTTGAGTTTCTGAAATGAGAAAATCACTCATAATTAACATATGAGTATGGAAACTCATTACCATATAATTACGGAAACAAAATCAATAAAAAAATCTCACTTACAAATGGTAGAGTTAATATATTTCAAGAGCCAAGTCTCCTAGTAAACAATTAGAAAATCAAATGCCTTGCAACAAAATAGTTGGAAATGCTTGCACACCTCATAAACAGAAATACAAAAAGTGATATGAAATAAGAAAGCAAACCAAAATCACCGAAAAGGGAAGAAGAAAAGAAAAAGGAAAGGCCAAAAGCACTAAACAATGAAATAAAATTATGGTGAAAAATATTATTACTTACCCTTTGCCAAATGAATTGGCAAGCAGGAATCTAAATTATTACTTGGACAAATGAATCATGCATTGGATACTCTTTTTAAGTTTACCAATTGAAAGCTTGGCATCATCTTCATATGCACACTCCGCCGCCAATTCATACCAAGAAAAACAACATAGAGAACATTGTATCTTATCACTTTCCCTTTGATATTATCAGCAACTCCTGCCACAGAATCCTCACAATCTTGACCTGCCACATCATCAACAAATCCTATTAAAACCCTTTGATAAAGAGAAGTTGATTCAACCTTGACCTACAATTAACAATCCTTCATGAGTTATATAATCCAAAAATTAAATATGTTTCTTATCGAAAAGTAAGCCCTAACACCTAAAAAGAAGAAATCAAGTCAAAATGTTTAAAACGAAGAAATTAAATCAAAATACCTAAAATGAAAGAAATCAAACCAAAATACCTAAAACAGATCAAATCAAGAAGGGGACAGGATCCCTAAAACGAACCAAATATCTAAACAGAGGAAGTCAAATTAAAATCCTAATCAAATCAAAATCCACAAAACCAAATCAAATTAGGGACCAAATCATATCAGATCCCTGAACAAAAACGAAATCAAAATTCCTAAAACAAAATTTGGTTGGTTTAGGTGTTTCTGTTTTTGATATGCATTTCTAAATAACAGAAACAAAATGCTACATTCTGAGAATGAAAGGCCTGTAGAGAAATAATTTGATACCTTTCAGGATGGACACAAACAAAAACTAAAACATTTCTAATTCTTTATTAACCCAATTATAACCACAAACAAAAACTAAAGTATAAATAGAATTTAGAAATGAACACAATCAAAAGCACAAACAAAATCAGAAAGCAATCATCAGAAAGTGAAATTAGCAATACTAAATCAGAAAGTGTCCTATATGTAAGACCTCAATCGTAGCAAGTACGTCATTTCAGTGGTATTTTAAAGTAATGGTGAAAATTCGGGGTGAAACTAGCATAATTAAAAATTCAAATAAAAAGTCTAGGAGTCAAATTGGACATATAGAAACAGTAAATCCCAATTTAGGGAGGTAAATTGACATTTAACATTTAAATGAAACTTTCAGGGGGTGAAATTGAAAATCTTAGGAACTTTTAAAAGTTGAAAATGATTAAAATCAAGGTTTAAAGGAAATTGGGAAGAGGAAAGAGCAATTAATGGAAAATGTTTTTTTTATCATTTATACACACCCACACGCCGACGGTCGGACGAAACACATGGCCGGCAAGGAATTAGATAAGAGGAGCGACGTGGCACGCTTAGACAATTTTGGTATCAGAGCCTAGGTTATAGGTTCTGTAGACTTGTCAGGAGATGTGTCAGTAGAAGGTTATGAGGTAGGAGGACGTGCCAGTTGTCTAGTCAGTAGGGGACATGAGATAGGGTGTTAATAGGTGAGCTTGGTATAAGGGTGTTAGGGTTTTATTTCATAAAGTTATGCATTAGCATGGTGCGTGAGGGGTCGTCTTTTTGGCAAGCAACGATACGATCACATGGTGATATTACTAGGAGAGATGTCTTTTACGGGGTAAGAAGGCTAAGTTAAACAAACTACAAATTACGTCGTTATCAATATACTAGATGATATGGCAGAACACACCTAAGTCGAAATAGGAAATAATATTCAAATGGAGTAAATCGCGTTCTAGACAATCTGAAAGAAAATTGTAATATTACTGGACGAAAATTTAAATTGGTGGTACTTTTTAGATTGATTAATAGACGAAATAACAGTTGTGGCATGTAGCAAGGTAATAGGAAATGATATATAAGAAGTAGCCGCGGATGGTGGATCTAGGAAAATAGTAGGTGCGTGTAAATATAATCCATTCGAATGAGTAATATAGAGTTGCGGGTGGAATCAATTTGTGATGAATAAAAGTACGTATTATTGGGAAGGCATATCCAGTACCTCAGTTAGTCTGATAGTAGGTTTAGGAGGTTGGAAAAGTGATACAGAAAGAATATCATAAGTCAGTACGTAGATGTTGTTCAAACAAGCTTTGACAATGGATATTGTAATAGCTAGGGATATTCCCTATGTAGTTTCGAGAATGGACAGGGTGCTTGTAAGCGTGATTGGTAATTGTGATTACTATTAAATAAGTTTCATAATGATAAGGAGGGGAACGTTCGGCACATAAATTGGTTAAGTATACTGGTGTTAATGAATGTGGGAAATTGAGATTTGAAATTATAATCTTGGGACTTTAAAGGCGATTGCTAAGGAATAGGAAAAATTGAGTGAATTAACGATTGATTGCATTTAGTTGAATCTAAATAATTTTGGGGGTCTGTAATTGTTGGATATTGGGAATTGGAGTAAGCTTGTTAGCAGTTTAGGAAGTCTTAATAGAAAAAGGAAGGCGTCACAATAAATTAGAATATCAACTCATGATTTATGTAGACCTGGTGTGTGTTTCCATAAAGATCCGATGTTGGTAACGTAAAAAGTTAGAATGGATAGGTTGTTAAATGGGTTGCAACAAATAGGGTATCAGATTTTTGAGAAGGATATTGAAATTAAAAACTAGAGATTGTGACGCGGTAACAACGGTGATCCGGTCGAAGATAGAAAAGAACAAGTTGAACATCTCCGAAGTGTGTTACTAAGGCAGTGGCTAGTGCGGTAAATATGACTAGTGCTTTTAAGACATAGCATTTAAGTGAAGCCAAAGGGAGTCGAGTCGAAGTGATAGATTGACGGAATATGGAGAAGGCTGAGAACATATGACTGGAATTCGAAACTTTTTGGAACTAGTAGGAATCGCATTCGTTCTAACGTCTACTAATGTATGGGTCAAGTTAAGATCTTTGTAAGTCTATTAGGCAATTGGTCGGATGACCACCCTAATTGAGCTTATAAATATAAGTTGATATTGATCGATTGAATGAAAAAAAAGCACAGAAGTTAGATGTCCAACTGGAAACGATTAGAGTGGAAGGGAATAAAGATGGTCACGGTGCTGACTATAGTAAATATTTCAGGTCAAACATTAGTGAGTTGATTGCTTATATTAATTTATGGGTTAAGTTGAGGCCCTTGTAAGTTTAGTAGGCGGCGGGTCGAATAGTAACGCTGTTCGGTATTGATGTTTACCATAGTATAGACATGTAAGGGTAGGATGTTCAGTTAAAAAGGTTTAGCAATGCAGTGGAAATTGACCGTAAAGCTGATTAGCGTGTCTGAGAGAATGAGGAAATTTGGGAATTTAGGTTAATACTTTCTAAATATTTCCACAATCTGGCATGAATCAAGCACAAGTATATAAGCAATGACAATATAGATGAGTTCCATCTAGCATAACGTCCTACCAATCATCATAATAAATAATATCAAACCAACCAATATATGTAAAACACCACATTTTAAGCACCAATCTCAAACACACACCTCTAACACTCACGCACTGGCCAGTCCTAGTGATCGTTTTAACCTCACGATCGGGAGTTGCAACGGTACCGTAACATTCATAGGAATGCCTTCCTATGAAATATTCACACCCCTTTTTGGGAAGAAATATAATCCACACCCCTTACGGGGAGAAATGTAATCCACACCCCTTACGGGGAGGAATATAATCCACACCCCTTGCGGGGAGAAATATAATCCACACCCCTTACGGGGAGAACAATCATGGCATCGTCAAAAAAACAAATACAGCCTCATCAAAACACAACTCAATGAATATTATCTACTCAACATTGTCAAATCACCACGCCTACCACATTTCTACAAAACCCGCTTTTAAATTCAAAAATCATATTTTGCACTTTCTTTTAAAGAAACGTCCGATTTTATCGAAACCATTTTTCCATCCTTTATTTTTAGAAAACCAGGCATTTTTAGGAAAATTGATATTTCTTATTCTCTTCTTAAAACCACCGTTTAATTTTACCAAATTTAGCGAAATTCATTTTCGGCTTCTTTTTCGAAATCTATCGAAGTCCAGTTACCTATTCATTTAAATCCTGCTTGATCCATATCATTTATAAATTCATACAGTTTAGGTAATCACAATTTTTATCTCCTATATATAGAAAATAGTTTGGTAAGAAGACAGTACACTCACAGATACAACGGCTAGGAGTCGGTCCCCTACTGGCACTAAGTAGAGCTGCGTGATGGAGTCATAGAGGTGTTTGAGAGAAGCTGTCCAAGACGAACCTGTAAAAGGTTCATAGATGAATACTGTTTGTTAGGTTAAATTTGGGATGGGTGTGTCCCCCATTTAAATGTTTGTATTATATGGTGGGAACATATTGTCTTTCATTTGGTTGTTTGGGTATTGGTGATGTCATGTTGTAGTCACGTCAGCCTCAGGATGACGGGTTCTGGGACGGGTTGTGACACTATATGTTATGGACAAACCTACTGTCATTAGATCAAACATGAAATTAGTAGCATTGTTCATCATTTAAGTATTTAATCAAACATGTGGTGCTCAATATGATTATAGAGCAATCAATATGAAATCATAATACAAATTCGGGTATGAAACCAGTAATCTAATTATAGTCAAACATTAGATTATGGAAAAATAATGAAAATCGAAATTCGCAATATGAAATTTGCAAACATCAGAATATAAATTCGCAATATGGAAACTGACCTTCGCAAAGAATAGAACAGAATCACAAACTCGCGCTATTTGCAATAAGAACAATAGGAAACAAAACTCTAAAGCAAACAGAAAATAAAAGCTGACCTTGGCAATATGAAATCTAAAAGTGACCTTTGCGGTTGATCCGATGAAGTGAGGACTGATTGTTGTGAAGAGGTCTTCTGATGCAAGGGTCTTATAGACGCGAGATGGAGGGATTCCATTTAGGCAAGAATGATTGTCAGGGATTAGGGTAGACATTAGGGATGACTGATTTTCAGGCATTAGGGAATAGAACATGGAGATTAGGGATTAGGGAATAGAAGATGGGGGCGATGAAAACGAGGAACAATCCAAGAGCGATGATCGGGGGAGATGAGGGAGGTGACGACCGCGAAGATGAGGGAGGTGATGAAGCGATGATCGAGGGAGATGAGGGAGGTAACGATTGCAAAGATGAGAGAGGTACCGATTTGCGAGATCGGTCAGTAGAATAGAGAGATAAAGCGAGACGAATCCGGTGGAGATGGGGTGAAAATGAAATCGGCGGAGATGATAAGCGATGATTGCTCGGGCAATGAAGAAACAGATTGGGAGAGTAGCTTGATTTTCGGTGTGCTGATGGAGAAAGAACCAAAGCGGCGGTGAAGCCTAACCCTAAAATGTGGAGTGTATAAATAAATCCCATCCGACGGTCTTAAAATATCTAGAGTTTTGTCTCTCATCCGACGACCGTGAATATACTCGTCCTGATTTATTATATAGATATATGTAATTGTAACATGTAACTAATACTATATAAGTACATGTAACTAAAAATAGCCAATATGTGTGAAAAGTGACAATTATGAAATTGTAACTAACATTAGTTACATGTAACATAATTCATTATAAAAACTGAATGTACTCACTAAAAGGCTCCCTGCAATCTTTGCAATATCCCTACAATTCCTGTAATGCGGGACTAAAACACAAATGAAATCTAACTTAAATGACTAAATCAAAACTTAATAATATAAAAGGACTTTTCACCAATTAGACTTTAAAAAAAAAAGAAAAAAAAAAGACTTTTCATTGATTTTCCTTTTTTTTTTCTTTTTCGAAAGTTCAATATTAATTTTATAAAATTCTTATCATTCATTTTGATTTAGATAAAAATTCATATTCCACTTATATTTAGTACATAACAATATTAATTTCATAAAATTCTTATCATTCATTTTGATTTAGATAAAAAAAATCATATTCCATTTAAATTTAGTACACAACAATATTCTACTGTACAACAATATTTTGAATTATGTTGCAAAACTAAACCACACTGAAGTAATTACTACTGTGCAATAACTTTTATATCACATATCGACGGTATAGTTAATTTTATATTATATATCGACGCTCATATTATAATAATAATAATAAAAAAAAAAAAAAAAAAAAAAACTGGCAATAAATATTTAGTCATATCTATAAAATAAAATAAAAAATTGATGCACGACAAATATTTACAATTCAGATGTTGTTATCATAAAATACTATCGGGACAGTCTACACGGACACTCTTGCCGCTGGAAAAACTTGTCGTCAACTGTTTTTCCTGCCAGAAGAACCTTGCCACCAAGAAACACTTACCGCCGCAACACCTGAACTTCACCGAATTAAAGTACCCACTTGATAATGAAGTATTTTGTAACTTAGGGCAATATGAATAAAAAAAAAACAAAATTGAATCGACCAAAATCCTTTCATTTCTGAAAATTGATTCATGCTATTTGAGCAAATAATTTCATTATTTAAGTTATGTTATTGTTTTCATTTTGCTCTGGCAGGATATGTTCTTCTTTATCAGCCAAACGTGTGAGTATGTGTGTTTTGCTAAAATGAGTTTTTATTAATAAATAAATAAATAAATGGGTTTAAGATGGTATGGGCTTTGTCCCTTGGGGCCTATTTTAATATGTTAGCTAATATTGAGTGTTAGCCTAAAAATTCAATATTTTTAAATTAAACTCTAAAATTAATAAAATAAAAAAATGTATATTATTTGGGAAAAAATTATGTATTCCCCCAAAATGTCCTTTTACACAAATAATAATTAAAAAAAAAAAAAAAAAAAAACTACTAATGACTATTAATTTTTACTCCTCTTACATATTTCATAAAAACTAGGTAGAGAGCACGTGCGAGACACGTGCCAGTTATCTCTTTTATTTAACTTATTTATAATCTTTTTATATTATTTGTTCATTGGGGATCACACTGAAAATCTGTTTATTAATTTTTTTTTTAAATCAATGAAGAAATAAGGTATATAAAAATTTCTATTTTTTATAATGTTAAATGTTGAAACTTATTTAAAACAATTAATGAACGTCATGTAAAAAGATGACATTGTTATAGTTAGCTAAAAAATTTAAATTAAGTTGATACAAACATTATACTCTCGATTAAATGATGAAAAATAAAATAAAATAGTGCAAATGAAATTTATCATGTCTACTAATTAGGGGTGTAAATATTTTCCAAAAAAAACGGTCCGACCCTTTCGACCCAATGGCGCGTCAGTTATGAGTAGTTTTTTTTTCTTCCACCTGAACCCGACCCATCCAAACCCAGAAACACTTCGGCTTGATTGTCCATCTATCCATACCCAATGCACCTGAACTTACCCGAACCCTAAACCCTAATAATATATATTTACCAAGTACCCCATAAAACATGGCATATTACGAAAAAAAACCCATATATAAATATAACCCTAGTTATATTTATATCACTCCATTTCCAAATTCCAATCCTAATCCCGCTCTCCTCCTCCTCCTCTCTCTCACTCAATTCCAAAGTCGTCTTCTATCAAACCTTAATAGGTAATTCTGCAATGATTTTTGATTCGTTCGACAATCTTGCCGTCTAATGGTCACGAGTCTAACAAACCCTAATAATCTCGCCGTCGATAATTCCTACGACATTGTTGTTTGCCGCTGTCTGTGGCTCATACTCTCTCTCCATCTCCTGCTTTGATCTAATGATCTATAAGTTTTTTTTATTCTTTAATATGTTTCTTGATAGTTTCTCCATCTCCGACTCAGATCTACAAAAAAAAAAATAAGATCTACAAATTTTTAGTATTTTATCTTTATTTTTTCGTTCTTGTTACCTAACAACCGGCTGACCCTACCAATCCCGAATTAGAACAGGGTATGAGGGCACACAATCAACTTCATTTAGGGGAGCTATCAGAATTTTTCTTCGAGTCAACTGATTGAAATATTTCAATCTCAATCCAACCAACTGATTTATACCTCTACATGTATGAAAGTACAAAAAATAAAGTCTACAACAATTGTGAAAGTAGAAAATAAAATCTCTAACTATTATGGAAGAACAAAAATAAAATCTATAACTATGAAAAATATCAAATTACTATAAATTTTGTTCTAAATAGAGCAAAAAAATATCATCTATTGTTTTCAATATGTATTTTAAAACTACTTAAAAAATTCTTAAATAAAATATTCATATTTATGTCTGTGGTTATATTATTATTTTTTTAATTATTTTATATTTTATATTTCTATTAAAGAATTTGAGTTTTTTTTTTTTTTTTATTTATACCAAATAGTATTACTTTTAAGTATATAATACAAAAATGGGCAAACTAATTTTTAAATATTTTATGTGCAATTTGTAAATTTACTTTGTGTTTAAAATTATTGTACAAAAAACTTATCGATGTTGACATATATATTATTACTATAATATATAGAAATATTAAATGATTTTATTTCAAAAAATAAAAAAGTGAACTTTCAATTTTAAGTTTTTTTATGGATAAATTTATGATTTTACTTATGCATGTATTTGAATGATCAAAGAAAAGAAAAATAAATTAACTTTTATAGTTTATAGATAAAATCTAATACCCCCCCCCCCTATACATACATACATATATATATATACATACATATATATATATATACATATATATATATATATAATATAAAATAGGGCAAAAAGTTAAACTTTAGTTTTCACAAATTTAGAGGACGAATATCTAATTTACATGTGAAATGAATAGTAACCTAAACTTTGTTTAAGGATAAATTTATAATTTTTTTATATAAATAAATAGGATAAAAAATTTGACTATTATAAAAGTTAATAGGCATAGAACATATATATATATATGAAAAAGAAAAAAGAAGTAAGTGAAAAGTGTATTTTAGTTTTCAAAAAGTTGGAGGACAATCATGTAATTTTACTTATACCAATGAATAGTAACTCAAGTTTGCTTTATATAATAGATAGAAATCCTCAGAACATCGCCCTAATATTACGTGTTATTTAAGAAATGTGTCATTTTCTAGAAAAAAAAACATAATTCATTAAAAAAAATTAAAAACTGTATCAAATATCAATCAAAGAAAAAACAAATAACAAAAATTCATATATTTAACGTTCACTATCGATTTGATCTAAATGAATCACACCATATTAATCATCTCAAGCTGGTCTTCATTTTTTATGAGGGTGATTTTCCCGACCACCTCGCCTACCACTTAAAATTGGCAAGGTGGGCCTCATATGATAGGCAAGGCCCAAGTGAAGAAGAACGGGTTTGAATTAGGAATTAACTTGGCCCATGACCTCTTTCGGGAGTACGACAAGTGGGCCTAAATAAAATCAGCCCAATAAATTAACTCATGGGCTTTGGTTAGAATTTAGGAGTCTGGAAATTTTCTGGAAGTCTTAGGCCCCAAACGTGGTTAAACTGCCCACAATGCCAAGTTGAGGATGTTGAGGCAAGACGTGGGGTGGTTGACGGAATGGAAAGTGACCACAACGCCCACTAAGAGGATAATGAAAGGCTTACAACAGTGGAAATAATGGCGATAAGAATGGTAATCAAGTAATCTCACCTTATATATACACTATGCATGGTAAGGCAAAAGATACATTCGGTTTTCTCTAGAGAGACCTAATTAACTTATTCTCATGTCGGAGAATATTTGGCTGATACTACACTGATATCTCAAGTATTAATCCTAAGTTTTGTAGGTTAGCTCGAAGAGTTCAGAACAGATACTGTTGACGAAATCTAGCAGTATTGATAGGTGTAAATTACCTACGTATTTCCAATCCGAATTTGTTAGTTTTCGAGTACGTTTATAGTTATTTTTATATGTTTTAATATGTTTTTATTCTTTTTATATAAATCAAGTGTGTGGGACAAAACGATAGAAAACTGGAGCGAAAACGATGAGATCGAACCAAAGCGATTCGAAGTTACGGTGCATAAACAAGCTCGGAGGCTAAAAGATGAAACAAGTCCACCGCCTAGGCGTCCAGAACACCCCCTAGGTGGTGAAGAAGTTGAGAAAAGAGCAAAATATTACTGACGGATGACCGCCTAGGTGAAGATTCCATCGCCTAGGCGGAAATCCAGCAGGAGACGAAGATGGACTACTGACAGCCGCTCGCCTAGGCGAAGTTTTCTTCGCCTAGACGCAAATCCAACAGAATGTTCTCCCAGTCCACCGCCTACTTCACCGCCTAGGCGGTCAGCTAAACTGACCTAACTCCGCCTAGGCACAGTTTTCTTCGCCTAGGCGAATTTTCTCTGCATAGTCTTGAGATATTTTTAGGATATTTTGGCTATAAATACCCCCTCTCCTCCCCCTTCTCCGGTCTCTCTCTTTCCCCCTTGGATTTTTGAGCCCCTTAGGCTATATCTAAGGGTATAGTTAGGGATTTTAGAGGTGGAGCTCACATCCCAAAGTGGAAAAGACGGCGAATCGATCGTAGAGCATTCTTAGCGGTTTATCTTCGGACGAGGCTAAGTTCTTCGATTGTTTTTCCTTATTTATTTATCTTAGGATCATGTGAGTATGTTTAGCTCGTTATTTTATTGTATATGCAGCTATGTCCATAGTTAAACATGGATTGTAGTCGGGATTAACACTATATTTATAAATACGTTGTTTGGATAATTTCGGTGTTTCGTTTGTGAATGTTCTTTATAGTTTGATTGTATTTATCGTATTGTTTGTTTATCGTGCTTAGTTAGATAAATGGAGAATATGGGGTTTTGACAAACCCCAGATTCGGATTAAGGTAAACAAACGCCACAATTCTATAACCCGGTCGGGGTTTAAATCGTGGACAATCGATGACGTGGGGCAAGACACACGCTACCTAGGGTCGTTAAGACGTTGAGGGGGACTTCTTCGTTGGCTCAAAGTTGTATTATATCCATCGTCTTACACTCGGGAGAGGTGGCGAGAGAGTTTTAGAATAGAGATTGTCGATAGGGTAAATACAACGCGACGATCCAATAACCCGGGAGGGAGTTGGATTGTGTGCAATCAATGACGCTGGGCGAGACTCACGTGACCTAGGGTCGTTAAGACGTTGAGGGGGAATTCTTCGTTAACTCAAAGTCATGTATTCTCCCGTCTAACACTCGGAAGAGGTAGCGGTGGAGTTTACGTACCGAGATTGTCAAATAGGTCGAACACCGTAAACATGAGTAAATCGAGATCGAACACGTATTTGTAAACACGTTAATCCCTAGGCGATTCTTCACCCTAAAACATATTAGCATATCAGTGCAGTTAATTTATGTAATATTAGTATTAGTTTAATTAATTAAATATATTTATTTTTCGCCTAGATAAAATTAGATCACGACAAACGCGGTATTCGATAATAACGACACCAGTTCCTGTGGAAACGATAACCCGATCTTAACGATCACACTATACTAAAACTTAGACCTCGTATACTTGCGAGTGTAAGTAGTGGCGTATTTTACGCTCTACCAAGTTTTTGGCGCCGTTACCAGGGATTGTTTTGATATTATTGTCGGAGAAACGCGGTAACGGCCGGAGACTTAAGTTTTAGATAGGAGAAGCAAGTGTATCGTATTCTAGTCCCGTCAACGTACCAAGTTTTTGGCACCGTTACCGGGGATTGACGAAGTTATTATTATTGATATTATGTGTAAATAACTTAATTTTACTTTAGGCATTTATTTTGTATATAATTTTTGTTTGTAGTTTTGTTTTTGTTTCCAATGCAGGGTACTTGGCGATGTTAGATCGATGGGTATTGATGCATCCCTTTCAACGGGATTCCAAGCCGTTTATTGTGCTTGGCCAAGCACATAAGCCGGTGAGACGTTTCGTTGAGAGATTAAGCCATCCAAAGAAAAACCTCGCCAGTCTTGAGAGCATTCTGAAAATCTCGGGCCGAGGACATTAAACTACGCGCTTCTTGGGAGGCAACCCAAGCAATTCTTTTTGATCCATCCCATCTGACTTGATTTAGAGGCGAGATCTTCTCGCCTCCCAGATACGTGTTCTGAACACCCTTCGTCAGTATGCTTTAATTCCATATGTTGAGATTGATGATTGGGTTCGCTGAGGACACTGTCCACTTTAAGTTTGGTGGTGATGTGTAGTATGTAGTATTGTTAGTTTATGTGTTATTGTTTTTTCTGTATTGCATGTGTGTTTAGATTAGAATGCGTTTATGTTTTTGTGTTGTTATTTATATGTTGAGTTTTGCATTCATCTGGGCCGTTATCCGATGATGAGATTACCCCTGGTTGATTTCGAAGTCAAGGGTAATACCCATGCATGTGTGATTCTGTGAGCTTGACTATGCTTTTTGGTAAAAATTATTGTAGATCCTAATTTGCATGGGCACATAGACTCAGTGTATTTTTATTCAATTGATTTGAGGACGATTATAGATTAACCAAATTCATGACATATTAAGGATTCTAGAACTTGATTGAGGGGAAGCTTGAGGCGAAATCCTAGGCGAGGTAGTTCAAGAGACGTGATTTAGGCATTCGTTTTGTCACTTGAGCCTTTTTAAGCCTATCTTGTTACATGTTTATCCCTCGTTACCCTATCGAAGCCTAAATGCAAATTCAATTCAGAACACATAAACTAATACCATGGCCAGTGGACTTTTTCCAAACCTAAATCGCTGAATTTAAAGACACATTTGAGTGAATCAAGTTAGCAATTGTAAATGCTACTTGATGTGAGCGGTTGGGTTTAGGGCGAACTTCCAATTGGTTCGGTATTTGAGTACTCACTTGTCATTTTTCATTTGTATTTTACACACCCCTTTAATTGTAACAATCAAATAAGTTTGGGGGGGGTGTTCATTGAAAAGAAAAGAAAAAAAAAATAGAAAAGAAAAAAAAATCAAATGTAAATACGATTTTTATTTCCGTTTCTTTTGACAAGTGAGTACGTTGGTTTTAATTGCATGTTCAAGATTGTTTCCAATCTTTCTATGAGGGTTCGAGAGTGAATGTGTCAAGCGTTGAGCCTTGGGTAACGTTGAGTTAACAACGTTAACCCATTTTCTATTCCAAATTACCCTTGGCCAAATATACCAAAACCGAACCAAGTCCTAATGATCTTCATGAGATATCACCTACATTAGTGGAGGGTGAACGCCAATCAAGCTTATGGAAATCTTAGTCCTTCACGGTCTAAGTCATGAATTTCGTTGGTAGATAATCCAATCCTATCGTTGTATAGTTATATTATTAAGTCTCGCACTAACATGTTTACAGGATCTAGAATAGCGTTCACCATTATTGTATGTTGAAAATCTAGAAAATTACATGTTGTGTGTTACCGCCTGAACTCGATACTACTGGCGGTTGTTGAGGGAAAAATAAATAGGCCATTAGAAGAAGTCAAAACTCGCATGTTGTTATGTTTAGATTGTTTTTAGGTTGTTTGTTATTTATTTTAGTTTGTATACTTTTTCGTATTGTGTGGGTGTTTGGCTCGAGGACTAGCCAAATTATGAGTTTGGGGGTATTTGATAGGTGTAAATTACCTACGTATTTTCAATCCGAATTTGTTAGTTTTCGAGTACGTTTATAGTTATTTTTATATGTTTTAATATGTTTTTATTCTTTTTGTATAAATCAGGTGTGTGAGGCAAAAAGATAGGAAACTGGATTGAAAACGATGAGATCGAACTAAAGTGGTTCGAAGTTACGGTGGATAAACAAGCTCGGAGGCTAAAAGATGAAACAGGCCCACCGCCTAGGCGTCCAGACCACTACCTAGGCGGTGAAAAAGTTGAGAAAAGAGCAAAATGTTACTGACGGACGACCGCCTAGGCGGAAATCCAGCAGAAGACGAAGATGGGCTACTGACAGCCGCTCGCCTAGGCGAAGTTTTCTTCGCCTAGGCGCAAATCCAACAGAATGTTCTCCCAGTCCACCGCCTACTTTACCGTCTAGGCGGTCAGCTAAACTGACCTAACTCCGCCTAGGCGCAGTTTTCTTCGCCTAGGCGGATTTTCCCTGCACAGTCTTGAGATATTTTTAGGATATTTTGGCTATAAATACCCCTTCTCCTCCCCCTTCTCCGTCTCTCTCTTTCCCCCCTTGGATTTTTGAGCCCCTTAGGCTATATCTAAGGGTATAGTTAGGGATTTTAGAGGTGGAGCTCACATCTCGAAGTGGAGAAGACAACGAATCGATCGTAGAGCGTTCTTAGCGGTTTATCTTCGGACGAGGCTAAGTTCTTCGATTATTTTTCCTTATTTATTTATCCTAGGATCATGTGAGCATGTTTAGCTCGTTATTTTATTTTATATGCGGCTATGGCCATAGTTAAACATGGATTGTAGTCGGGATTAACACTATATTTATAAATACGTTGTTTGGATGATTTCGGTGTTTTGTTTGTCAATGTTCTTTATAGTTTGATTGTATTTATCGTATTGTTTGTTTATCATGCTTAGTTAGATAAATAGAGAATACGGGGTTTTGACAAACCCCGGATTCGGATTAAGGTAAACAAACGCCACGATTCTATAACCTGGTCGGGGTTTGAATCGTGGACAATCAATGACGTGGGGGCAAAACACACACTACCTAGGGTCGTTAAGACATTGAAGGGGACTTCTTCGTTGGCTTGAAGTTGCGTTATATCCCTCGTCTTACACTCGGGAGAGGTGGCGAGAGAGTTTGAGAATAGAGATTGTCGATAGGGTAAATACAACGCGACGATCCAATAACCCGGGAGGGAGTTGGATTGTGTGCAATCAATGACGCTGGGCGAGACTCAGGTGACCTAGGGTCGTTAAAATGTTGAGGGGGACTTCTTAGTTGACTCAAAGTCATGTATTCTCCCGTCTTACACTCGGAAGAGGTGGCGGTGGAGTTTACGTACCGAGATTGTCAAATAGGTCGAACACCGTAAACGTGAGTAAATTGAGATCGAACACGTATTTGTAAACACATTAATCCCTAGGCGATTCTTCACCCTAAAACATATTAGCATATTAGTGTAGTTAATTTAGGTTATATTTGTATTAGTTTAATTAATTAAATACATTTGTTTTTTTCCTAGATAAAATTAGGTCACGACAAACGCGGTATTCGATAGTAACGACACCAATCCCTATGGATACGATAACCCGATCTTAACGATCATACTATACTAAAACATAGACCTCGTACACTTGCGAGTGTAAGTAGCAGCGTATTTTACGCCCTACCAAGTATCATTTGGAGTCGTTTCTAGGGAAATATTTTCCTTGAACGAAAAGCTACTTAAGCATACCGCAGCTAAGATTAGGATGAGAAATCGCTGAGGAAGTACAATAAGGTGAAGAATTGGAAAATGGAGATCATCAGTATGCTGAGATTGTTGCTTTCCATCTTCAGGTGGAGTTGCAAGACCTATTCTGCATTTCAAGGGTGGAGGAAGACCGTTAATAGGTGTAATTTGTCTATATATTCCCAAGCTAGTTTTGGTAGTTTTCGAGTATTTTTATAGCGTTTTAATATATTTTTATTTGTTTTGTTATAAACTAGGTGTTTTGGGCGAAAAGGGATGAAAACGATTCATAAACGAGCAAGTCGGTGGAAGAATGGTGGATAAAAAAAGCAAAACGTATAATATTTAGAACTTGCATCTACCGCTGTAGCGGTGAAACCATCGCTGCAATGGTCAAAGTACAGAGAGATGTTGATTCTCTACCACTGCAGTGGTGAAACAACGGTCAAAATGCATAGAGCTCCACCGCTGCAGCGGTCATCTGGCAGAAGGCTGTTGACTTCCCCACCGCTGCGTCCGACAGCAGATCTTTTAGGATATTTTTGGGATATTTTGAGATATTTTAAATCCTATATATATTATTTCTTCTCCCCCCAAACAGAAGGAACGTTTTCAGGAGTGTCTTGAGAGCTCCAAGACCTATCAACCAAGAGAACGCAAAGAAGAGGAAACGTTCTCGGAGCGATTTTAGTGTCGATTCTTCGGATAACGGCTAGTCTCCTTGTTTTTATCTTTTATTCTTAGTTTAGCTGATTGTTTTGTATATGTTTAGCTTGTTTATTATTGTATATTTGGTTATGGCCATGTATAATTAAACATATATTGTCTAGGGAGTGAATTGTGTATGAAAACGTTGTTTGAATAAATTTATGTTTCGTTAATGGTTGTTCATGTTTATCCGATTGTGTTTACCATTTTATTACAATCTTAATATGTTTGCTATGGTATTATGGTTGATTTTGAGAATACGGGGTTTGACACTCGGGAGAGGTAACCTCGGATTCGGACTAGAGTTTAAACACAACGTGATGATCTAATGACCCGAGAGAGCATTAGAAAGTGTGCAATCCGTGACGTTGGGGAGAGACTCATATGACTAAGTGTCGTATAGATGCTCGAGGGGGATTTCGGCGTTGACGCGAAGTCACATATTCATTCCCTTTACACTCGGGAGAGGTAGTGAGTGAGATTTCGATAACGATATTGTTGGATAGGATGAATGTCGTTAATGTAAACTAAATTGAAACGAACACGTTTAAGTGGACGAAGTTAATCCCTAGACAATTTACTCTATTTCAATATTAGTATATTAGATTAATTAGTTAATTAGTTTAGTATATTAATTATATTAACAAAAATATAAATTTGAGTCGCCTAAATAAAGTTAGGTTATGACAATCGCGGTACTTAGCGATGATCTAATCCAATCTCTGTGGATACGACAACTCTTACTCTTCTCATTATACTAAAACTTGACCCGTACACTTGCGGTGAAAATAGAGACGTAATTTTTGTGCTACCAACCGTGTGTCAATCTGAATCCAAAGGAGAGCCCATGCTAGTAAGGCAAACTGTGCGGGGGATCCATCTACTCTGACCACAGGGAATGTGGAAGGAGATGACCTGAAGCATGGCGGAAAGATGAGTTGGAGGAGCTAATTAGAACAACTGAACCTCCTTTTGTCGATCCAATCATGAGAGAGTCATTCCAAAGGAAGTTTGACCCAGTGAAACTCGATAAGTATGGAGGAAAGACGGACCCTACGGACCACATTAGGCAACTTCGGTACATGATGGTATTGTTCGAAGCTGGAGATTCCATATTGGCATTTGCACCACATTGAAAGGATCAGCCTGGGTTGCCACCAAGATCCATTAGCTTGTTTTTCGAGCTAGAAAAATAGTTCATGTATCAGTTTATCACGCGACAAAGGTTAAAGAAGAGAGTAGAGTTCTTACTCACGCTCAAATAGAAAAAATGAGAGTCACTCTGGTAGTATGTGACAAGATTCAACAAAGAGCTGACATCCATTGAAGGTTGCGGGAACAACTTGATAGTAAACGCATTTCGTATTGGGTTGCGGCCTGCATAATTCCAGGATTCTTTAACTAAGCATCAGCCAAAAGACATGACTGAGCTGATGGAAAGAGCTAATCCCCAGATGAAACTGGAAGATGCAAAGAGAGCCAGAGAGTGAAGGTTAGTAAACAAAGAAAACAAGAAAGAACGGAGAAATGTTGGCCCAAAAAAAGGATAGATGAGAGCTATAGCTACGACAAAGCATAGAGAGAAAGTTTGAGAAAGAAAGATGATCCCGCCCTTCCAGGGCTACGTATTACCCATATCGAGGATCCCACTAGAAATAAATTCTTCAAATAAACTGCCTTGGCCTCGAAAGATCTTCACTCACTAGGACAGGAGAGATAAAAGCAGATATTGTCACTTTTACCATTATCACGACCATGATATGAACGAATGCGTGCACCTAAAAAGGGAGATCAAGCAACTTATAAAGAAAAGACACTTAACCAACTATCTCGAAGGTAAAGGAAGAGATAAGAGGAAAGATGAAAAAGATCTAAAAAGTGACGATCAGGATAAGTAGATAAAATATTAAAGTAATCGAGGAAAAGATTAATCGTTTGCTGAGCATTGTACACATCAGAGAAATCACATATCCCAAGTGGTTAGCAAATCATGTTCTGGTTAAAAATAAATATGGGAAGTGGAGAATGTGCATAGATTTTATGGATCTCAACAAAGCATGTCCGAAAGATTGCTGTCACATTCCATGGATCGATCAACTGGTGAATTTAGCCTTAGGTTACGAGATTATGAGCTTTATGGACGCATACTATGGCTATATTCATATTAGAATGAATCATCTGGATAAGGATAAGACAACATTTATAATGCTTAGAGGTACATATTGCTACAACGTAATGCCTCTCGGTTTGAAGAATGCCAGAACCACGTACCAGCGCTCGGTGAATCGAATATTTCAAGAGTTCATCGAGGATACGATGGATTTATACATCGATGATATATTGGTGAAGAGAAGGAAAAGGTTCAATCATGCAGGAAATTTGATAGAGGCCTTGGAGATACTCAGGATGTTCAAGATGAAGCCAAATCAAGAAAAATGCACGTTCGGGGTATTCTCGGGAAAATTCTTGGGCAATATTGTAAACAGTCCGGGATCAATGCTGACCTAGAATAGGTGGAAGCCATCACCAAATTGAAATTACCCACCTACATAAATAAGGTTTAAGTTCTAAATAGAAGATTGGCCATGCTGCATTAGTTGCCATCCTTTTAAGATTTTGAAAGGTAACAAAAGTTTTGAATAAACTGATAAGTGTGAGCAGGCATTCAAATCTTTAAACGAGCATCTAAACAGGATCAAGCTCTTAGCACGAGTTGAGACAAGAGAAAAACTCTTCCTGTGCTTAACAGTATCAAAATGGGCAGTTGATACAGTTCTAGTAAAGGATGAGTACAAGATTCAGCAGCCAGTATACTGTACATCAGCAAGCCTTTGCTAGATGTGGAATCCATGTACACAGACTTGTAAAAATTGGCATTGACATTAATCAGGGTGGCTAGAAATCTTGGGAACTATTTTTAATCTCAACCCATTAACGTAATGATGACTTATCCTTTAAGATTTGTTATGCATCGGCCCGATGCTTCGGGAAGACATGAAATGGGCTGTGGAGATCGAAGATTTCGACATTAAATTCACACCAAGAACAAAAATTAAGGGTCAAGTGGATGCGCTCCGCTTTTTCACGTCTTAATATACTCGCAAGTGCACGAGGTCAAGTTTTAATATAGTAGACCTTTCGATCAGATATCGTCCTCTGGGAAATGGGTTTGATTAAAATACTGCGATTTGCATAGTATTATATTATCTCGACGGTTTAAGAAATTGTTGAGTTTAAATATTTAACAACTAAGTTAAACTAACAACTATTGGGTTAATCCTAATTAAATGGATTACCTAGGGATTGATTTCTTTCACTTAATACATGTTTGACTTCATTTTATTAACAATAATTGTGTTTATCCTATCCGACAATTTAGGTATCTCAAACTCGCTCATTACCTATCCCGAGTATAAAATAAGCAATTATATGACTTCGCGTTAACGCCAAAGTCCCCCTCTAGCGTTTTATGTAATACATAGCCACATGAGTCTTGACCCAACCTCATGGATTGCACACTTTCTAATGCCCTCCTGGGTCGTTAGATTGTCGTGATGTGTTTTACCCTAGTCTGAATCCGGGGTTACTTCTCCTGAGTGTCAAATCTCGTATTCTCAAAACCAACCCTAATACCTTAACAAGCATATTAAAATTGTATTCAAATGGTAAACACAATCGTATTTAGATAAACAATCGTTAAAGTAACATATATTCACTCAAACATGTACTTACATAAGTTACGTCAGTCCCTTAATAATATTTATCTAACCTACCATGATCTTAACCATACATATATCAAAAAAAGAAGGATTCATCATCATTTGATATAAAAAGTTAATTTACGAAGATAGAAACAAAGGAAAAACGATCCAATCTTTAAGTGGAGTAATCCACTATCGCCAAAGATCAGTCCTGAAATGATTCTTCTTCTCCAAATGTTGAACCTCCTCTTTGAGCTCTTAAAATATGCTTAAGATCATCTATTACAAGTGTGTAACCGTCCTTGACAAATGGGGGAGAGAAGGGTTTAAATAGAAGGCTTGAAAATATCTAGAAAATAGATATTTTTTGCATAGAGAGACTGCCGCGGCGGTGGTTCACTGCTACGACGGTGAGTTAAGTCGGTTAGCTTCACCACTGTGGCGGTGACTGACCACTGTGGCGGTGAACCAAAAATGAAACTCTCTGTACTTTCACCGCCTAGGCGGTGAATAATCGCTACAGTGGTGAAACAAAACCTAGGCTCTATGGACTTTCATCGCATCGGCAGTGAGATTGGCATACTCACTGGACTTTCACCGCCTCGGCGGTGGCTTGACTGCTGGGACGGTGACTTCTGCACAATTCTCCCTGCATCTCCACCGTCTCGGCGGTGGCCTGACCACCGCGGTGGTGGGTTTGTTGTTCTGAAATGTTGTTTCTTTCACCGTTTTTTCACCATTTTTCTATTGCTTCATTTGTTTGTCACTTGATTACGTCCCTACACCTGATTTATTTAAAAATAAACAAAAAATGCTAAAATATTACTAAAATACTCAAAAACTACCAAATTCGGCCTAGAAATAGATAGGTATTTTCAACCTATCATCAAGCTTTGGTAGATTCTTAGTAGAGCTGACGCCCAAAGAAGGACAGGAGGTCAAAGAATCCCAGATGTGGAGGCAATTTGGTGGCGTCTTTGTGTTGATAGAGAATGCAAAACGATACGGCATTGGGATTGTAGTGGTCAACCCAAAAGATATGAACTAGAAAAGAAGTCCAATTCGGGTTCAAAACTTCTAATAACGAGACCAAGTATGAAGCAGTAATAATTGGACCCTAGTCTAATCCATGGGTAGCAGACAAGGTCACTGTTAATTATGATTCCCAATTGGTAGTGAACCAAGTAATCAGGGTTTTCATTGTCCACAAAAAATGGCTTTTGTTATACCTGGAAATGATTAAAGAGCTACTAGTACAATTTAAGGAATACATGTTCCATACAATTCCCAGGAGCAAAAACTCTAGGGCAGATGCATTAGAAGTCCTCGCGTTATCAAGGTCAACAGGATCCAGTTTAGATCTGGTGAGTTTCTTGGAATTCTGCTCCACAGTAGCTTCAAGTAATGTGTGTGTAGAAATAAGGCAACTGGCGGACGACGAATAGAGAAAACCTATCACCAAATATCTCAAGGAAAGAATTCTTCCAAATGACTGAGAGGCGGTGAGAAGAATCAGGTACAATGCAGCTAAGTATATGATAATTGAAGGAAGACTATGCCACATATCATACACTTAATTGATGTTGCTATGTCTAAATGCTAGAGAAGCTAATTATGTAATTTAAGAAATTTGTGAGAAAATTTGCAGTTCTACCACCAAGGAGAAATGACACTAGCTCAAAAGGTTTTGCTGATAGGATATTACTGGCCCACAATGAGAAATGACCATAAAGAATTCGTCCAAAAATGTAATAAGTGTAAAAACTTTGCCAGATATATCTATGTACCGGCTTAGTTGTAGACCCAAATTTCTAATCCATGGCCATTCTCAATACGGGGAATGGATGTTCTAGGACCATGTACTCCGTCCCTGGGAAATAAAAGGTTTTTACTGGTAATAATAAACTATTTTTCCAACTGGGTTGAAGCCGAGGGCTTTACTATAGTGGGGGAGAATGAAGTGTGAAATTTTCTGTGGAAGAACATTGTGGGTCAATTTGGGGTTCCAGCATAGTTGATCTCCGATAATGGGATGCCATTTGTAGGAAGTAAGGAAGATAGGTTGTGTAAAGAACTCTAGATTATCCACCGAATGAGCAGCCCAACTTATCTACAAGCCAATAATCAGGTAGATGTAACAAATAGGGCCATCAAGGAAGCGATCAAGAAGAGACTAGATGACACAAAAAGCAAATGGCTAGAGGAGATTCCACTAATTATTTGATCTCACTGGACAACACCAAGCAGATCAACAGGAGAAACCCAATTCTCATTAATATATGGGACAAAAGCATTGGTACTAGTAGAGATCGGGTTGCCAAGGTACAGGGTCAACAAATTCGACCCAAGCAACAATGAAGCCCTTATTAGAAAAGATCTAGATATGGTAGATGAAAAGTGAAATGTTGCACTAATGAGGATGGCCGCATACAAACTAGAATGGCTAAGAGATTCAACCAAGTTGTCCGACCTAGATACTTCAATATCGAAGACCTAGTGTTTCAAAGGGTGATGCCTCACCGACCAGAAATGAGATTGGGGATGTTAGATCCAAAGTGGGAAGAACCATACAAGATACTAAGAATCAACAGGCCAATGACAAACTGGTTAGAAGAACCTGATAGGATGCAAGTGCCTAGGCCTTGGAACATAGAGCATCTAAAGAAATATTTTATTTAGGTTGTTTGAATTTCAGTATTTTTTTATTTTTCCTTCATGATAATTCAGATTTGTTTTATTAAAGAACGTTAGAAAAGCTTGGTTATGCGTCTACTTAATGTCTTAAAGAATGATCAAATAAGGGAATATACATATGAACCATATATGAGCTGAGTGATAGGGGTAATTTATCCATTTATTTCCAAACCGGATTTGGTAGTTTTTAAGTATTATTATCGTGTTTTAATTTGTTTTAATTAGATTTTATTTGTTTTTGTATAAATCAGGTGTAGGAACATAAACGATTGATAAACAAGCAAAACGGTGGGAAAGCGGTGGAAAAACGATAAAAAGAAATAAGGATTCAAATCAGCACATCCACCGCTGCAGCGGTCAGGCCACCGCTGCAACGGTGAAACTACTAGGAGTGCAGAAAGTTCACCGCCGTAGTGGTCAGGCCACCACTGCAGCAGTGAAACAACAGAGTGCCCACTGATAAACCACTGCTACAGCGATCAAGCCACCACTGCAACGGTGACCACTCTGACATACCCACCGCTGCAGCGGTGACCCTTGCATTTGTAAAGTGCATTTTTTAGATATTTTTGTTCTCATATCCTTGCCTCCTCCTCCAATTTTGGCCATTAGACCTCATGAGAGAATAGAGGCATATGCTTGAGAGTTTTGGGGAGAGTTCAACCAAACCAAAGGAGAAGAACACCGAGTGAAGAAGGAGAAACGCTCTTAGAGTGGTTTTAACGTCGGATCTTCAGATAACAGCTAAGTTTCTTTGTTTCTTTCTTTATTTCTTAAATCTAGTAGTTTGTTTGAGCATGTGTAGCTCGTTTGTTGTTGTATATATGGTTATGGCCATTGGCTAAATATGGATTATCTATGAGATTAATATAGTTTATGAAAATGTCGTTTGTTTGAATTATGTTTCTTTAACAGTTGTTCTTCGCTATTCGATTGTGTTTACCATTATTGTATTTCCATTATATGCTTGTTTAGATATATTAAGAAATCGAAGTTTGACACTCGGGAGAAGTAACCCTGAATTCAGACTAGGGTTTAAACACAACGCGACGATCTAATAACCCAGGAGGAAGTTAGAAAGTGTGAAATCCATGACGTTGGGGCAAGACTCATGTTACTATGTGTTCTAAAAAACTCTAGATGGGGACTTCGGCGTTAACACGAAATCACATATTCATCCACTTTACGCGAGGGAGAGAAAGAGTGAATGAGTTTACGATACTAAGATTGTCAGATAGGTCGAACACCATTATTATTAACTAAACGAAACCAAACACATTTAAGTAAATGAAATTAATACCTAAATAATCCATTCCCCTAAACATCTCAATATAGTACAAATAGTTTAATTAGATTAATTAGAATTTTAGTTTAATATTTATATTTATAAACAAAACTTATTTTTATCGCCTAGATAAAGTTAGGTTATGATAATTGCGGTACTTAATGACCGTCTAATCCTATCTTTGTGGATACGACAACCCTAACTCTTCCAATCTATACTAAAACTTGACCCGTACACTTGCATTGAAAGTAGCGATGTATTTATGCGCTACCATTGAGCCAAATAAGAAGTCAAGAAATTAAAAGGTCAGGTCTAATAAAGAGACCCAAGAACCAATGTTTTAGTTCCAAGCTACCTAAGAATCCTGAATTGTTAAGGTCAGGTTCAAAAAATGAACCTAAAGCACCAAGGGCCAGGTTTTGAAGGAATTGGATAACCCAAAATCGTTGAGATAAGGTTAATGAAGGGACCCAAGAACCAAGGATCAAGTTCCCAATGAACTAAGAATCCTAAATTACTAAGGCCAGGTTTGACAAACGAACCCAAGCACCAAGGGCCAAGTGTTGAATAAACTAGGGAACCCACAATAGTAAAGGTCAGGATTGCCATTGTTCAGACCTACCAAGATGAGGTCAGGTCTAACCCAAGAATAGATTGGTCAAAATTAGGTCAGATTTGATCCAAGATCAGATTGATCGAAATGAGGTCAAATCTGATCAAAGATTAAATCGAACGAGATGAGGTCAGATTTGATACAAGATCAGATCAGCCAAAATGAGGTCAAATTTGATCCAAGATTAGACCGGTCAAGATGAGCTAAGATTTGATCCTAGCTTAGATCGGCCGAGATAAGGACAAAATTAAAGAAATAGTAGATCAGCCAAAGCGAGAACACAAATGCTAAAATACGAAACTACCTCAGTGGAGGAGATATGCTGAGAGCTTAGACATTAAAGCGAAAGCTAAGTACTGAAACAAAGGTCAATCTCGATTGAGACAGACCCAAGTTTCAAGAATGGGGCTTGCAAATGGGACCTATAAACAATGCATGATTGAACCATTGTAGGAGCCTCAACATGTGGAAGATTTGGCGAAAAATAGATGGATGGGGCATCAACCGCATGAGGGGGCATCAGTCGTATGAGAGGGCATGTTTAGGATACCAATGAAAATCCTCCCACTCCTCAGTAACACCCCAGTGGCTGAGAGAGATTATGGCACCAAAGAGGGGATATTGGCCTATCTGTCAGAGTAATCAAAAATATTAGAAGGGATGATTAGGACCCTTTGCTTCTTGGATGGGGCAACTTGCTCAAAGGTATTGTTTTTCTTTTTCTTTTTTCTTACCTTTTTCCTTCAATAGCATGTCGTTCCACAAATTTGCTCGTGAGATCCATTGAAACTAGATTAAGCATAAGTTTTGCCAATGAAGTATCAGCAGGGTAGGGGAGAATGTCTTTGTGATAACTTTCGGTGGGATTCAATAGATTGTAGAGCTGAGCTCCCTCATCCTCAAGTAAAGTGTGTTTTTGATGAACAAAGTGATCTGCAACAATGAACAAAGCGATCTACAGCAAAGAGAAAAATAGTTAGAAATAAAATACCTCAAAACTTACCATCAATAGGGAAAGGGGAGAAGAGTTACTCAGAGGACGGAAGAGACGTGGGACGCATGATTCCAGTTTTGACTCATAAGAAAAGAATTCTCATTCCTCACTAAAGAACAAGTAGCAATTTTTCCAATGCTTATACGATTTGGGAAGGTTTGTAAGAAATTGGTTCGGGCCATCAAGAGAAAAATAAAAGATGTTGGATTGGGAAATGTATTTCAACTCCCCCAAACCTTTTACCATACTAATGGTAAGTGGAACTTTATGCTTCTAGAAGAGTAAATAACCTCCAAGAAGTTGATGCCAACCGTCAGGAGCAAGTTGAGCGGGGCAAATGTTGTAGAAGTGAAAGAATTTTTGGATCAACTTAGGAAAGGATAGACGAAGACTGAAATCGAACATCTAATAATACAAACAGACTTTGTTTTTCCTAGGAGTATGGAGATGATCTTTCACATCAAGAACCCTAATGGAGACCGATGATGGAATGTTAAACATATGTAAAAAATTTAAAAATTTGCTCAGGAGGAAAGATAGAAAGGTCGTGCTCAACGAAATTGAACGAAGATTCTTCGTGGTAGGAACTAACATTCGCAGACGTAATGCAAAAAACTAGGGTTTGAGGATGCGATGGTTCAACCATCGGAGGTGTTGCAAAGTTCAAAGTGAAAAATCAAAACACACAGTGAGAAATTGAAGAAGCATTTACGAGGTCTCTAAGGACGTTTCATCTACTTTCTACGCAACCCAAGGAGACAACGGGCCAAATGATGACGGTGATTTTCCTAGACACCTTGCCTACCACTCAAAATTGGCAAGGTGGGGCTTATCTGATAGGAAAATCCCAACTGAGGAAGAAAAGGCCTAAATTGGGAATTAACTTGGCCTATGACCTCTTTCGGGAGTTCGACGAGTAGACCTAAATAAAATTAGCCCGATAAATGATCTCATGGGCTTTGGTCATGATTGTAGGAGACTGGAAACTTTCCAAAAATCTTTGACCCCAAATGTGGTTAAACTGCCCACAATGCCATGTTGAGGATGTTGAGGTAAGACATGGGGAGTGACCACAACACCCATTGTGAGAATACTAAGTTGAGGCTTACGGCAGTGGAAATAATGGCGACAAGTACCATAATCAGGTAATCTTATCCTATATATACACTATGTATGGTAAGGCAAAAGATATGTTCGATTTTCTCTGGAGAGACCTGATTAGTTTATTCTTACGCTGGAGGGTATTTGGACAATATCACACCGATATCCCAAGTATTAATCCTAAGTTTTGCATGTTAGCTCGGAGAGTTTAGAATAGATATTGATGACGAAATCTGGCAATATCAATTTTGGTATCCAAATCCATTATTTTCTGGTGTAAATTACTTGTATGTATATTGGGCAGAGGATTATTTTTCTTTACTAGAAGATTATGAAAAGAAAACTTTGAAACACGTAATGTGAGAGGTTGCTTGCAAGAGGTTCTAATTTGAGCTAAAAAGCCTCAACTCTTAGTTTTCGTATGATTATATTAGGCCACAGCTAGGTGAACCAGATTAATCAAAAAAGTATAGTCCAAAAAAAAATATATATATATATATATATGACAATTAAATTGACGTTCACTAATTACATAAAAGAAAAATATTTATCAAAGTTACATTACTCATTTAATGAAAAACTTTTTTCCATATGCCCCAAAATTTGTAATCTATTGTTTAACCAACTCACTTGGTACAATAACTTTTTAAAAAGTCCAATCATTCCATATGTTAATATATGTATATGGGTCTTGACTCATTATGTAAAATCTTAATCTCACTAGAAAAACCAAACTCTAACCCTACTCGGCAATCATTCCCTATATATAGGTTCCTCATATAAATTTGTAAAAGTATTTTTTTTCTCATATACTAATACAATTACTCCATCTTTTTCCAATATTCCGCCTCTTAATTATTCTAATATGGTATCAAGAGCCAATCATTCCTGGCCCTATTCCTACTAAAATTTTGCAACCCTTATATTTTCAAGCCTTCCGCCACAACGCTGTCCACAACCTTGTTTTTATCATTCAACAAACCAACACCGTATTCACTTTTACCATCGCACTTGGTTCGTAAAAACAAGTTCAACCACGCCAAAATCACAGCAATCAGACACCGAATGCATCGCCACGCGCTACCCACAGTCCCATTGTCATTGTCACATTCGTTGACTATTACAGGTTTCAGTATCAACCCAAATTCAACACCTACCATATCATTTTAACATTCTTGACGAGACGATTCCAACCCCCCAAAATCAATGACAAAAGAACGTGAATGCGCCTTCACGCACTGTCTAAATTTTTTGCTGCTCTGCCGCGTATTTCATGCGCTACCACCATGTCAGCCCTAGCACGTGGCGCCACATCATCACCATGTCAACACTGATAGTCAAGTCAGTACTAAATCAACATGCCATTTCATAGTCACGACACTGTAATGCTAGTTGTACTTGGTTTTCTTGTGCCATGTCATTGCCACGTTAATCGTATTTAACTTTCATTTGCCACGTCATCGTCATGTCAATCATGCCTTGATCTTTTGTGCCACGTTCTCATTATCATCGCTGTGTCACTTGCCACATCAATGACACCCAACTGCCTCTTAGCAAACTCTTTGCCACGTCAACACTATGTACAGCCACATCAGCCCTAGTCAACGCTTGATGTTGACCGGTTTAGTGTTGGATATTTATTAACCAATTTATCATTTTTGAACCAGCTCCTGAAGATCAAACATCGATTCTCAGCTAATTTTGATAATTTGAATCCATATGTGGTCTCAGTTTATTCAAATTTGGATCATACAATGTAGTTCTCATTATATTGTTGATTTGGTTCACTACAATATTTTGACCGGTTCAAGGGTTTATCAATCGATTCTTCACAATTATAGATTGGTTCCTGAATAATTTTAGCATCCTGAATCCATCTATTGCCCTAGTTTCTTCATATTCATATAATATAGTAGACTTTGTTGTTTATTATTGATCTGATTCAATGATGATGTCTAAGGTTGTTCTTCCCCGGCCGTTCTTGTTGCGAAAAAGGGTTATGATCTTGTCTCATTATTTCCATCTGTATTAGAATTAGAGAATTTTGGTTGATCTTCCTCAATTCATGCTAGATAAATTCAACCAATATTCTTTGCACTTAAAATAGCTCCCTATAACAGTTTAAAATTCTATGTAGTGAATATAGAAAAGCAAAACAGATGCTTACCCAAAAAAAAAAAAAAAAGTGTTTGAGATTCTCATATCTATCAATTAAACAGAAACACAATTCAGTTTCAAAGCGTAAAATTATATAGAAATGTTGAGTCTTTATTTTTATCTTATTTATTTATTAAAATGAAAAGAAACCTTATATATTTACAAAAGACGTCATTTTAAAACAATAAAACCTGTTGTTTATCACATAATTGCAAAATAACCTGCAAAAAACATGGTTCAAAAAAGCAAGTTTATAGAAAAATCTAGTAGAAGTCGGCGTAAATTATGCAATCCTCATTTTACCAGAAAAATCCATCAAATTTTATTATTATTATTATTATTACTATTATTATTATTTTACCAGAAAAATCCAGCTATCACTACACAAATAGTTATAGACAATACAACAAATAGATATAGACAATACATGCATATATAGCATAAAAAGTTGAATTCAACGTTTAATAATGAAACAAAACAACGCCTCCATGGAAAAGCTTTTTCTGTTTGTTATGGAAACTAAAATAAAATAGTTACCTTATAATAGTGTTGGGATCGATCCAAGTTCTCTATTTTTGTAGTGATTAATTCAGTACATCCACAAATAAGACAATCTTCATTATTGATCCATTTTGATGGCAATAGCAGAACGATACATTAATTATACAAAATCCAGACATCCAAGACATTATTTACATATTACAACAAAAATAAGAAATTTGAAACATTCCAATAGTCCTATTCCTAGGCTTCTAAGGATTTCTGATTTCACACAACAAAATTCACAAATCAAGGTTTAGAACTATTTCAAATGCGGACGTTCTTATAGTTGAGAATTCATATTTCATACAACAAGAAATAAAGAAAGGCTTCCAAAAACAACTCAATTCACTGATATTTCACTCACTTTTTTCGATATCAGGAATGGGTAGAAAATATCGAAACATAATTTACAATATCGTGGAAGAAGGTAGAAAAATAGAACAGAATGAGTAAAAACCTAAAAAGAACTCATATATCTTTTTTAATTATTCTTGGCAGAAGGCAGAAAAATAGATCATTTAGTGTTTTTGTTCCAAGTTTTTCACTTCCTAGAAAATCTACGTCTAGGTTGAATTTAAAATATTGCAGGGAAAAAAAAACTAATTAATACTGCTCAATTTCATTACTTCAAAACATTACAGTAATACATGTAATTAGTTAGCAGTTTAAAGAACATACTTACAACTCTATTTTGAGAATCAATGCCACTAATTAGTCTACATAAATAAAATAGAAATATCATAAAGAACTTTTTATTATTTAACTCTTATTTAAAAAGACATAGCGCTAACCCACATAGTGGGAGACTCTCTACCTCCACAACTTATAAAATTTTAAAATAAAATAAATAATATTAAACTGCACAAACAACACATGTAAGTGTTAGATTTCTTGTCCTACATCGATTTCTTGAGACTTCTCAGATATCATATAACCCAAATGAATTACTTCACTTGGTACCATATATTTCGAATATGGTGATTGCTAACATGGTTTTAGAAGTAAAATTATGAGAGGTCACTTTTTTCTTTGGAAGTTTTAACGATAAGCGAATAATGAAAAATGTGCAACTCCCGACTTGTATAAAAAATTTAATTATGAGAGAAAAAAAGAGAAAAAACTTCTAAGAACTTTCCCTTTGATACCATGTAATGATTCTAACTCAAAAGCATATAGTGTCAAGTAGAACAACTTATTTAACTTATATTTTTTCATTTGGTATAAATGGTTGGAGAATAAGGATTTGAACACTAGATCTCATACTGAGGAGACGCACTAGATCACTAAGCTACAAGTTTTGCATTATCCATTTACGATATGATAGTATGAAAAGTCAAAGAAAAAAAGTGTGAAAGAAAGATTTAATTCTTAAAATATGTAAATTGATCATTTTCTTGTGTCATACATGTTTTTGTTGACGATTCTTTTGTGCAAAAACATTATATGATATGATGTAAAGAAAATTTCACTAACAAATATTATAACATAAATAAACCTAAAATACTATAATTATGTTAATTATTAAGTTTGCAATTGTGCAGTTTAAAAAAATCATTAAAAAAATATTTTCAAATTACATTAATTGAAGATTTTGAGTAAGAAAACCCTATCATTCTGACGTTGAATACAAATTAAAATGCAATCATAAAAATTGTTCTTGTTATGAAGCTTCTGTAATTACTTGTAGCAATTCTTTTAAAGTTGAGGATAAAATATGGTTGTGGTGATGTCCTCATGGGGTCCACGAAAATAAATTCTACCTTCACACAGAAAATAATGACCCTATTAGTCAATTTCAAAGTTATATTAGCCTATAAAGTCAACATTTCCAAATTAATTTGTGATTAGTAATCAACATTTACAAAATATTTGAGTATCTCAAAGATCCATTTTTAATTTGCAATAAGAAATGATGGATGTGTTATGTTCTAACCAGAGTTCCCAAAGTCTTTTCCTTTATTAAGAACTAATTATTGTTTTGACTGTTTTTTCAAATTAAGCACAGATGAATGTACGAGAGAAAATCTTGGACTAGGAAGATACGAAGGCTTGCTAAGAGATCAATTTGGGGCTTGGCAAGTTGGATTCTACAGTGCAATCAATTAATGTAACAACCTTGGGGAAGAGATCAGGGGATCCAGAAAGCTCATAAGCATTGTAGCCAAAGGAGGATATCCAAGCAAGGATCGTTGTGGAAACAAACGAAGAAGTCATGAAGCTCATTGAGGAGGAATGTCCAAATAACCAACAATTCAGAGCTCGAATCCAAGACTGTAAGAGAATTATGAGAAAAAAGGGATACATAATCCTACATATCCCAAGGAATAAAAATAGATGCGCTGTTTTCTAACGAACTTAGGAACAAATAGAGGAGTTCAAAATTTTGTTTAACCCTCTAAAGAGCATGGAAAACTTAATTCTTGCTGAAATGAGACCAGAGGCCTTTGATAGGGGTTGTAGTCTCAGGTTTGAACTCCCAAATGCTAGTTACCCAAGTCTTCATTTTTTTTCACAAGAAAAATCTCCATTTTCCAGGGAAAACAAAAATGAAATGCATATACTACTCTCCTTGTGGCATCTCTTTTTATACGAAACAATCGAAAGGAAAAATAGCAGAAAAACAGAAAAAAAAAATCTATACAAAGTCAGCCTCTCCCCAGGTCGACCAATCGGATTCGCTTAAAGGCAACGGCCCTGCTGTTGGTAGGAAGAAGACAGCGCAAGCAACGGACTTTCCAGGATGTTTGGCTGCAGGGATGCAATTGCAAATCCTGCGGATTGAGGTACTCCAATTGATGGATGTGGAATTGTGCTGTCATGGCGAATAAACCGATTTAGTCCAAACAAACAACGAATATCGAGAAATGCAATGATGAAAAAAAAAAAAAACCCCATCGCCTATGATTTACCAGTTCTCATGCCACTGCATGTAAATTATAAGATAATGTAACCATTGCAAAGCATACATGGAGAACATGGTAATAAACATAGGCACATTTGCTAACTCTTTGTTCAAGTACTCTCTTGCTTTTAAACAGAGAGGTACTTAAATTTAAAAGTAGCTTTTGTTTTGCACTAGAAAATAGTATTTTAAAAATAAAAATTTGAAAAAAAGAAAAAAGTGAAAACAGGATTTTAAGTACTTATTTCGAAAAATGAAAAATTGTTGCTTCTTATTTCTTTAATTTTAAATTATTAGAACAGATCGATGAACCTCTTCACCCACTTTTTTCAATCATCTATGAATTATCTTTTGGATTGAGAGATCAATTATAGGTAAGATAATAGAGTTGTTCACAGGACGACAGGTTCAAGTCAGGTCTACATTATCAAAAACATTTTTCATTTCTACTAGTAAGTTTATTTATTTATTTTTTTGTCAAATTAACTTTTTCGATTTTTAGAAACACTAAAAAAACACATTACCAAACAGAGCTTAAACTTTTAGCATGAAGAAAGAAACCGATAGACATATCACGAACCTGAATGATAATGATAAGGAAGACTCTACTGGTGCCGTCATTCCGTGGTGATCAGGAGGAAATAGTGACCAAAAAACTGGAGAAGTAAATAACAAGAAAATTAAGGTGTTGTTTGGTTTACAGCTCAAATATACATTCTTTGTTTTTGGAAAAAAATAAAATAAATGTTTGGTAGCCTTTATTTAGCAACACAAACTCAATTATTTTTTATCAAAACAATTTTCATAATTTTCAATCCATCAAATCAACTATTTTTATTTTACTTTCATTAGTTAAAAAAATCATTCCTTCCGTTATTTTACCTGGATGTGCAAGATGATCCTGGTAACCAGAGCAAAATAGTACATCCTGCACATTAAAGTTTACAATCTTTCATAATCTAAACAAGCATGTTAAAAGCAATTTGCTTCACAACAATGAACACGTTGCTTTAATATGCAACCCTAGAAACTCACCTCTCCTGCACCTTCAGCTTGACGGACCATCTCTGCAGGAATGATTCCACGTATCAGTTAGAAATCTAAGCCTTTCGAATGTCTAAAACATCTAGGAAAAGAGGATTTCCATATAAACAATTTAAAGTTTATGTAGTAGTGTTTGGTTTCATGGAATTGGAGCCTCGAAATTGGAATTACAAATAATCTAAGGTAGCATTTGGTAGCACCGAATTCAAGCTGTGGAATTGGAATAAATTTTGCGATTTTTACATTCATTCATTTCTAATTCCAACTCGGAGGTCCAATTCCCTGAAGCCAAATGTTAGCTAAGCGTCAGTTTGTTGTCATGGGATTGAAATTCGCTCAATTCCACTTCTTTTGTTTGCATCACTTATTTATCCTTGGATTTGGTATTCATTTCTAATTCTATAGACCTCAATTCCTTACTTTGAATTCTAGAACCCAACCAAACAACTTAAAACAACTTTTTGGAATTCGGTCCATAGAAAAGAGGAATTCTCCATATTGGTTCGTCGTCTTCACCCTCGTTTCACATCTCTCTCCCTCTCTCACTCAAACTTCGACAAGAACGATGAAATGTTCTCTCTCTAAAACGAGGCAATGAAAGAAATTTTTATAGCGACGGAATCGAAATTCGCCCAAATCGAAATCGTAATCTGAATCTGCCCAGATCTCACTTGTCGATGATTTAGTGGTTTCGGGTTGTCAAGCTATGTTGCAGGGATGAATGAGAGGAGGGGGATTGCAAGGTTTCAGGTGTTTGGTTTTTGATTGACTATTGCAATGATGGATCTAAAGGAAGGGAGTGGGTCATTGGGCGAGCATGGTGGTGGACAATTGTGATGCGGTAGATGCCATGATGGACCATGGTGGTGGTGGTGACTGCGAGGTGGTTGGAAAAAAAATGGAAAAAAAAAAAAGTAGAGAGAATAATAAGAAAAAAATAAAAAAGCAAACAAAAGGGAAAACCAGTGCTACCAAGCTCCTGCTCCGGGAAAAGGATTGAACCACTTGGATCCAGTGTACGCAACCTTATCTTACTTAGCAAGAGACTGTTTCCACGACTCGAATCCGTGATTTCTAGGTCACACGACTATATCCACAACAAATGGGGAAAAAACACAGTATGTACAACTCAAGGGCGGAGCCTAAAATAATGTTTTTTTAATTTAATTTTATTTTTTAAGGAAGGACACATTCACCTATTACCTAAATTTTAGTGTAGAAAGTAATAGAGAGAAAAATATGTGAAATATTTTTTTCTAAAAATATGTGAAATATATATATATGTGTGTGTGTATTTTCTATTGAACTTTTGTTATATTTTATAATTAAAAAAAATAATGCTTGTTATATTAGAATTAGAAATGATTAATTGAGGAATCCAAATAATGAAATTGAAATTACAATTGAATTCCAATATATTACAAAACAATAGAATTGTAATATCAATGGACTTACAATGCCTAGTATTCTAATTCCATAGAATTACAATTCCAATTCCATACAAACAAACACAACCTAAGACAATGTTTCGTTGTATGGAATTGGAAATGGATGTATGAAAATGTCTATTTCTAATTCCAATTCCAAAGATCCAATTTTGCACTTCCGAACACTACTTAAGATAGCATTTGGTTTCATGGAATAGGAGTTTTGGAATCGGGATTAGAAATGAACACATGTAAAAATCATAAAATTTACACGCATTCATCTTCAATTCCACTTCTAAAGGCTTCAATTCCGTACTACCAAACACTGCCCAAACTATTTACATGCTTTCATTTCCAATTCCAATTCCAAACTATTTACATGCTTTCATTTCCAATTCCAATTCCACGGCTTCAGTTCCAAACACTATACCTAAAGAAATGCCATCCAACCAATTCTTAAAACTTGAAACTCGTCCCTCAGAACACAGCTAAGACACAAAACTCCCAGAAACAATAGTAAAGATGCATATAATGTTCAAAACCGCTATTTCCCTTCAACCAGCGAAGAACTTGATGTGAAAGTAGTTGAAATTCAAGTAAAGTGTCCTCGTGTATCTGTATTGTAGACCAACTTATAAAGCTCTTCCACGGATTGACAATTTGACATAATAGATTTTTTAGGGGTTTGCATGTAACAACACTGAAGACTTGAGGAATCAATTACTAGGTTTATACCAAAGGAAATCAATTTAGGTAGCATTTGGTAGTAAGGAATTAACGTTGCGTTTTGGTACACTGGAATGGAATGATAATAGGATTGAAATTAGTATGATAATGGAATGAAATGGTCATGTTTTGGCGACAAAAAAAATTACATGTGTTATTTGAATGATATCAAAAGGTAAAATAGTAATTTAATTAAAATTTCAAATGGTATAATAGTTAATTTAATTAAATTTTATTCCAATTTAACTATTTGGTTAGTATTTAATCGCATTTTTTGGGCCAATGAAGGATTAAAACCTAATCACATGTAATTTGAATTAACCAATACCAAGTTTAACTTGGTATTGGTTAATCCCATATTTTGTGGGATTAGGGAATTCTTGGTAATAGGAATGGAATTTAATCCCATGTACCAAACATAGGAATGGAATGACCATTCTCATAGCCATTCTGATCCCATCTCGAATTCCGTGTACCAAAGGCATCATAAGGTATGGATTTGGAATTGTAAATGAATGCATATCAATATTTAGTTTTTTATACACATTCAATTCCAATTTTAAAGTTCCAATTCCATGAAACCCAAACTCTATCTTGGCAAATTAATGGTATAATTTAATCAAGAGATGTTTGATGTAGAATTTCTGAGATTTGGTTCTCGGAAATTAAGGAATAATTTCCTCTTGTGATTTTCTGAGTTGGAAAGGCTGTAAATAGGTGATTCAATTAGTTAAATTACCTGATTTCTAGGATCTAGTTTCCTTTCCTATTTTGGCTAATTATGGGAGGTGTATTAGCGTGTAGTAGCTGTTTGTTTCCTTTTGAATAATTTCCTTTTTTCTTTCCCTAGATTAGTGGACTGATTTTCTGACTTCTAGTCCTATGTATATTGTTGTACATATGTCTGGAAATAATGAGAAAAACTTCAGTTTCCCTTCCAATTCTTCATCTTATATCTCTAAAATTCTGCTTGTTTTTCATCTTATTTCTCTAAAATTCTGCATGGTATCAGAACAATTTGGAGATCCATCTCCTCATAACAAATACGGTATGACCACAGAACAACGTAACTCTTCATCCGGAGTTACCTCCAATATCAAAACAGCTATGACAGGCTCCCATGGAGGAACCGAGACTCTGCCTATCACCAGTCACAAATTAAATGGGCAGAATTACCTTCAGTGGTCTCAATCTGTTATGATGTTCATATGGGGAAAGATGAAAGATGATTTCCTCACCGGAGTTGCAGCAGCCCCCAACAAAGATGATTAGAAATATTGAACATGGAAATCTGAAAACAATATGGTGATGTCATAGTTGATAAACTCCATGATGAACGAAATTGGAGAAAACTTCCTTCTCTACGAAACCGCAAAAGAGATATGGGATGCTGCCAAATCAACCTATTCCAGTTCTGAAAATAGATCCGAACTATTTGAGGCTGAAAGCATCCTCCATGATCTTCGTCAAGGTGAGTCTTCGGTCACGCAATATTTTAACTCTCTCACTCGGTATTGGCAAAAACTGGACCTCTTATAGGTTCATGAATGGAAGTGTCCCGAAGACAGAGCCTTGTACAAACAGATTGTTGAAAAGAAGCAAGTCTTCAAATTTTTTATGGGGCTCAACAAAGATCTCGATGAAGTGCGGGGCAGAATTCTAGGAGCAAAGCCCTTACCAAGCATCCGTGAAGCCTTCTCCGAAGTTCGCCGAGAGGAGAGTCGGAAAAAGGTGATGATGAGTCCTCAATTTTCCTTTCCAGCAGCCAGCGAAGAGTTTGCCCTTGCTATTCGTGGACGCCAACAACCTCAGAATGATGACAACCGGCCCCGAAGAGGAAGACCATGGTGTGACATTACCATTGACCCGGTCATATCAAGGAAAACTGCTGGAAAATTCATGGCAAGCCAGCTGATTGGAAGCCATCCTCCGCACGATACATCAACAAAGAAAATCGTGGAAATACTGCCTCCACAACCCATGAACCTGCTTCAATCGAATATGCCCTCTTTAGCAAGCAGCAGATTGAGCTTCTCCAGAAAATGTTTGGATAGTCCTTGCCAACTCCAACATCATTTGCAACTTTGGCTCAATCAGGTAACACCCTCAAAGCCCTTATTGTGAAGCAGGTTAAGAGACCATGGATTGTTGATTCAGGTGCTTCAGATCACATGACGGGTGATGCCTCTCTTCTCATGAATCTCAAAACGTGCCAAGAAGGACACTGTTAGAATTGCCGATGGATCCGTATCCAAAGTAATGGGGATCAGTTCAGCAAAAATTTCGAATTCCCTTATTCTCAATTTTGTCCTTCTTGTTCCAGCCCTTGATTGTGATCTTTTATCAATTACTAAACTCACCCGTGATGAAAACTGTGTGGCTAAATTTGTTCATAACCTTTGTGAATTTTAGGACTTGGATTAGGGGAAGACGATTGGCAATGCTAGAGAGTGCTCGGGACTCTATCTCCTCAAAAGTGAAGACTCTCTAGAGAAACACGTCCTCAAAGCTATGTCAAAGGTTCAATGTCATAATAAAGCTTTGTTAAATTTTAAGTCCAATAATGATAGTGAAATCATGTTGAATCACTATCGGCTAGGTCATCCCAATTTCTATATTTGGAAAAACTTTTCCCCTCATCATTCAGAAATAAAAATTCAAAGCATTTTCAATGTGAAGTGTGTCAATTTTCGAAACATGTAAGAAACTCGTATCCTAATCTTCCATATAAAAAATCACATCCTTTCTCACTAATTCACTTAGATATTTGGGGACCTTCTCGAATAAAAAACGTAACAGGGGCACGTTGGTTCATTTCATTTGTAGATGATCATACTCGAATCACTTGGTTATTTCTCATGAAAGAAAAGTTTGAAGCGGGTCAAATATTTAAAAATTTCAATGCCATGATTCAAACCCAATTTCGAACGAAAATCCAAGTGTTGAAAACTAATAATACCAGGGAATACTTTGCTTCTATTCTTAGTGATTATCTGTCAAGTCATGGAATTATTCACCTAAGCTCGTGTTGACACTTGACACACCTCAACAAAACAGGGTGGCTGAAAGGAAAAATAAACATCTTCTTGAGGTGGCTAGATCTCTCATGTTCACAACTTATGTCCCTAAACAGTTTTGGGGGGAAGCTATCCTTACTGCAACCTACCTTATCAATAGGATGCCATCTCATGTCCTAAATTTCAAAACACCTATCAATACTTTTCTCGATTCATATCCACATTCCAGAATTGTGTCTAACATTCCCTTAAAAGTATTTGGATGCTCTGCTTATGTCCATGTGTATCATGGAGGTAAACTTGACCCCAAAGCCATTAAATGTATATTCCTAGGGTATTCTCCAAACCAGAAAGGATACAAATGTTTCTCTCCCATCACAAGACGGTTCTACAACACAATGGATGTCACCTTTCTTGAACAATATCCATACTATCCCAAACCTACCATTCAGGGGGAGATCATAGGCAATGAATACCAGCTTTGGGATATCATTTCCACTCAACCACTATTTTCATCCGAACCTTGAGTGATTCCAACAAATCTTGTCCCTCAAATTCCTGAGAGTGAGTCAGTGTCTCAAACAGAACCTCAAAATGCTCCTGATAACTCCGTTCCCAATCCTGTTAAACCCTCAACTCTACTGCCAACAAATTCTCAAAATTTCAATGTCCCAAATAGTGATCTTCGTGTTTTTTCTAGGACGAGAAGAACTCAAGAGGGAACAGAGAACCGAGCATATCTTGAGCCAGCCCAGGAGTCTAACTCAAAAACAAGCAACCCTGAGAGTTCTCTAGGTAACATCTCTGAACCTCCCATTACTGAATCACCTCCTGATGATTTGAATTGGCCAATTGCTCTGAGAAAAGGTGTGAGATCATGTACACACCACCCTATCTACAACTTTATTTCCTATAAAAGTCTCTCACCAAGTTATAAATCTTGATCAAATATAGGTACCCAACTCTATTCATGAAGTTATTCATGTACTTAAATGGAAGACAACTATTCTTGCAGAACTTAGTGCGTTGGAGAAAAACAAGACATGGGAGCTCACAGAATTGCCACCAGGAAAACGAGCTATTGGGTGTAAGTGGATCTTTACGGTGAAACACAAGGTAGATGGAAGTGTGGAAAGATTCAAGGCTCGCCTTGTGGCTAAAGGATTCACTCAAGCATACGGGATTGATTATCAGGAAACGTTTGCCCCTGTAGCAAAGCTCAACACAGTTCGTGTCCTCCTCTCTTTGGCATCTAACTTGGATTGGCCTCTTTAGCAATTAGATGTCAAAAATGCATTCCTCAACGGTGATCTCGAAAAAGAAGTCTATATGGGCATTCGTCCTGGAATTGAATCTCATGTTACAAACAACAAAGTCAGTAAAGTTAAGAAATCATTATATGGATTGAAACAATCTCCTCGTGCATGGTTCGACAGGTTCTCTAAAGTTCTAAAAAGATATGGGTACAATCAGTGTCAAGCAGATCACACACTCTTCATCAAGCATTTTCCCATTGCAAACTGGTTATCCTAATTGTGTACATAGATGATATTGTTTTGACAGGTAATTGTACAACAGAGATTAATAAACTCAAGGAAGTCCTAGCCAAGGAATTCGAAATCAAAGATCTAGGAAATCTAAAATATTTCCTAGGAATGGAAGTGGCCCGGACTAGAAAAGGCATCTCTATCTCTCAAAGAAAATATGTTATTGATCTTCTCAAGGAAACTGGAATGATGGGGTGTAGACCAGTTGAAACTCCCATGGACTCTGCAGTGAAGCTCGGGATTAAAGAAGACAGTGCACCTGTGGACAAAGGCCGCTATCAAAGACTAGTGGGAAAACTCATTTATCTATCCCACACTAGACCGGATATTGGTTTTTCAATGAGTGTTGTAAGTCAATTCATGAACAATCCCACTAAAGAACACATGGAGGCAGTCTATCACATACTCAAGTATCTCAAGATGACACCAGGAAAAGGATTGTATTTCAGTAAGAATTCCAACAGGAAAATTGAAGTTTTTGCCAATGCTGACTGGGCAGGCTTTATAGTGGATCGTAGGTCTACTACTAGATACTGTACATTCTTGTGGAGGAATCTTGTAACTTGGCTAAGTAAGAAACAGTCAGTAGTCGCTCGAAGTAGTGCAGAAACTGAGTTCAGAGCTATGGCTCATGGGATTTGTGAAGGAATGTGGTTAAGAAGATTACTAAATGAACTTGACATCACAATCCTTGAACCCATCAGAATGTATTGTGACAACCAAGCTGCTATAAGAATTGTCAGAAACCCAATTCATCATGACCGAACCAAACATGTGGAAATTGATCGGCATTTCATCAAAGAGAAGTTAGATGGCAAAGTTGTGGAACTCCTACATACATCAACAGATTGTAGATGTCCTCACCAAAGCATTACCTCGAACCACCTTTGAAGATTTGAGTTGCAAGTTGGGAATGATTAATATCTATCACCCAACTTGAGGGGGAGTGTAGAATTTCTGAGATTTGGTTCTCGGAAATTAAGGAATAATTTCCTCTTGTGATTTGCAGAGTTGGAAAGGCTGTAAATAAGTGATTCAATTAGTTAAATTACCTGATTTCTAGGATCTAGTTTCCTTTCCTATTTTGGCTAATTATGGGAGGTGTATTAGCGTGTAGTAGTTGTTTGTTTCTTTTTGAATAATTTCCTTTTTTTCTTTCCCTAGATTAGTGGACTGATTTTCTGACTTCTAGTCCTATATATACTGCTGTACATATGTCTGGAAATAATATGAGAAAAACTTCAGTTTCTCTTCCAATTCTTCGTCTTATATCTCTAAAATTCTGCATCTTATTTCTCTGAAATTCTGCAGAATTCTGTATGTTTTTCATCTTATTTCTCTAAAATTCTGCATTTGACAAATCAAGATCCAAGTTATTATAGCAGAACACAAAGTTATGAATATAGGGCTGATATGATTTTATGTCATAAAGAGGAGTCTGCAATTTGTTCTCTTCTATTTTTCGGGGTCCTATGTTCAAATATTGGAAACAGTTTCTCTGTATGTAGAGGTAGTGTACATCTAACCCTCCCCGGACTCGGCAATGGTGAGAGCCTTCATGCACTGGGCTGAGGGTCTCTTATTATATCATGCTCTACTTAATGTTGTCTACATCTTTTGGTC
This sequence comes from Eucommia ulmoides, assembly GCA_016647705.1. Lineage (NCBI taxonomy): Eukaryota > Viridiplantae > Streptophyta > Magnoliopsida > Garryales > Eucommiaceae > Eucommia > Eucommia ulmoides. The sequence goes on from CM028329.1 coordinate 49,123,755, forward strand.
CTATTTTTAGAGCTACTTATTTTTAGTCCTAAATCCTAATTGATATGAACTAAATGGATTTAAAAACTAGTAAATATTAACCTGGACAACTTCATGGGATCCAACAGCTAGACTAAAACATAATTAAAGGACTTAAAAATAAAGTAAAAAAGGGGATGAAAATGATAAGCCAATTATTTTAAGGACAATATAATAATTTTTTCCTATTTTTCATTCTCTTTTTTTCTGTTTTACTCGCATCCACGCACTCGCATCCACGCAGGGGATGAGACCCAAATTCATCACCATGCAAATCAAGTTCGGAATACGCCCAGCCACTAGGCTACAATATGCATCTAAATTAGGAATAAGAAACCAATTAGACTCAAAAAACACCAAGAGCAAAATTCTTGTACCCAAATGAGGAGCACTGGGGTTCACTGCCAGTGTCAAGCCAAGAAAACAGTCGTCCCTTTGATCACCAAAGTCCCAGAGGTTCAATTCAAGATTAGGCTTAGATCCTGCAGTCAAACAGGAAGAGGGAAAAATAATAACAGCAGCTAAACACAATATTTACTGATATGGCTTTAAGACTATGCACGAAGAAGTATCTCCAGAAGTACTTACCATAATTATTCAGCTTCAGCTGAAGCGGATCCCCCAGTGCACGCGGAACCCACTTACACACCTATCCATTTTGACATTTTAGGTAAAGTAACAAACAATAACAAGAAAGCTGATAGGGACATTGGTACAACTTCTTACATGGAAAAAGGGATGTTGTAAGCACAGCTCCGCAGTTGGCCTCCTCAATGGGTCCCAGGAACAAAGTTGCTACATAAAGGGGGGAAAATGTGTAAGAACAGGTAAAAGTTTAATTTGACTTCAAAAGGAACTTAATTGTCTACGTAAAGGCTGATTGTATAGATAACACACACCTTGACCAAATCAATAGCTTCCAAACTTGCATTTGGAATGAGCTCTGAGAGATTCGCAGGCATAATCTGCCAGAAAGATAGAAAATAAGTTATATGTGCACACACAGGGAGGGAGGGAGGGAGGGAGAGAGAGAGAGATCAATTCAATTAAATCTCACCTCTGAATTGGTAAAATTAGCTAATAAAGAAAAATTCCTAGCTTCGGGGAAGGTAATCCAGTTTGGTGTACCAAGAACACAGCATATCTTGAAAAACTGATCTATTTCACTGCAATGGGAGAAACCAAATTTGTAAGTAACGAGAAAAGGAAAACTGTAATTAGCGAAATTCCGATCAAAGTGCAAGAGTTGAAAAGTATTTGGAAAAACGCACTAAGAAAGAAGAAAATATTGTGGAAAAAACAAATGATGGAAGTGGTGTCCATCATAATACCAAAACGTGGCACAGTGTTGTCAACAAAAGGAAAACCCAAGCACTTATGCTTTATGAGAACGTTCCCGTGTAACAATAAAGGATCATCTTTGCAGTAATTAGTGACATAAGAAGGAATTGTGTAACTACTCTGGCAAAAGGAGTTGAACCTCTCCTTTTTATCAATTCAGATGAAGAGCAGAACAAGTCACAGAATTACCTTTCACCAGGGAAAATAGGACTCAAGGTGAAAAGTTCAGCAAGTATTGCCCCAACTGCCCACATATCTGCAAGCAGTCAAAACACTTACCATATGTTAGACAACCACCTGTCCAGGAAAACAGAAGGAAAACAGAACTGCACAATACAAGATCTAAAACATGTCCCTAGAAGAGGCTAAAAGCTCATGCAATGATGCTTTTGGGAAATTTATCTACGTGTGAAATTCCTTACTAAACTGTCAAATTATCTGCCTAATTATAATGGAAGATATATACATCGAGACATATTAGATAGTATCAGACAGTAAAGCATCTCTGACAAGTCATAATGCTTCCTTTTTGATCCCCATGAATGGATACCATATCTCAATACGGGTATCTGAATTGCGTAACCACCAATCAAAATAAAGGTCCAGGAAAAAAAAAAAAAAATCGCCTTAGAACAGAGTGCATATGTGTCATACCATGTTTCCAATGATATAATGAAAAAAAATAAAAAAATACTCTTGATAACCCCATCAGGCAGATTTACACCTTCATATAATGCAACAACCAAACACACAAACACCCCACCCCCACTCTAGAAAAAAAAATAAAAAAATGATATCTTGTATCATCTTTCCCCATGGATAGATCCTATTTTACCAGGCTTCTAAACTATCACTGTATGATGAAGTCTTATTTCATCCAAAAATGCCAATAAAAGTAGCTTAGAAGAACACATCAATGTTTCATTCACGATAACATCAACAGAAATCAACAAACTTACATAGTGAACAACACTCTCAACCTTGAAAAGCCATTTAAGTCAGATATGAACAGAAAATTGTACCACTAAAAGTGTGATAGCTCTTACTACTTTTACGGCTTGTTTGGTTGGACGGAATGGAATGGAAGAAGTAATGGAATGAGAAAAATAATGAAATAGAATTGTCAATGGAATCACTTTTCCATTAACTTGTTTGGTTGGTATGGAATGAGGGAAAGAATGGAATAGTGAAATATAATAAAATTCATATTATGCCCTTATAATAAAATTTTATTATATTTTACTATTTCATTCCTTCCCCCATTTTATTATATTTCACTATTCCATTCCATTTTCAGTTTTTGTTCTCTAATTTCAGTTTTTGTTCTCAATTTTCAGTTTCTCTTCTCTAATTTATGTTTCTATCTCATTTTTTAGTTTTTGTTCTCTAATTTCTGTTTTTGTTCTCAATTTTCAATTTTTGTTCTCTAATTTCTGTTTCTATTATCAATTTTCAGTTTCTGTTCTCTAATTTCTGGATTGAACTGGATCATGCTATGAGTTTTTCTGTAATTTTAATTTTGATTTCATTGAATTGGACTTGATTCCAGCCCATCTACTATTGAATCTCATTCCCTTACTTTTCATTCCAATGGATTCACTTTTGTGATTCCACTGGAGAATCAAACATCGGAATGGGAATCGAGAGCGGAATGGCGATTCCATTCCTTCCCGATTCCGTCTAACCTAACATGCCATTAAGCAATAATATGCTTCAAATCTTCAATGAAAACTTGGATTATTTTACCATAATGTTAGAATTGTATGACGTAATACCTATTTTTTTTAATCCCTTTTGTTATATCAAATCTTCATGGCTTATTAGTATATTAATCCAAACAGAATTAAGGGTGTCTCATACATGTCCCGTCTCTTTCTCCCCTTCTCCTTTTGAATCAATGTCCCTGTTAGGATTTGGTCTTCCAGTATGCACAGCTTCAATAACAAGAAGTTTGTTCCATGTAAGCACATAAAGAATCCCAACCTTAGCCTCTATAAACTCAATTAACCTTTTGTCAGCAAAAATTATGAAGTGGTGCTAACAAGGCTTATTTCCTCGGAGAACATAAACCTGACACAACCAGAGCAATGGACAATCATCTCCAAAGTCCGAACTTTGATGATCTGTATCTGTACTATCTAAATAATAAAGGGGTACAAACATGCGTGGTATTTCCGACGTAAAGCCTGAAGGACCTCAAACTTTCCAATTTAAGGGAGGCAGTAGGTACTCATTGAGCATATAATTTGTTTTTGCAACACTAAGTATGGTATTGATCGAACCATTGCATCATGTGTGACAGTAAGGACAGAGTTGTTGTCATAATTTGCATAGTCATGCTGTACCATGTTTGACTCTGTATGTTCAGTTTGGTGTCTCAAACATACCAGGAAAATTGAAGTCATGAAATTGATTTAGGAGGAAAAAAAAGTAATGACTACATCAAGCATAAAATGAAAATAATTAAAATAGAACATGTTAAGAGCATAGCAATAGTCTTAAGATGATTAGACTGACTAGGACTCGGGCCATGGTTGCAAAAGATTTAGCAATTAATTAATTAAGCATTTAGTAAAAAAATCAAGAAGCTTAGACAATTAAAAAAATAAGAATATGCATACCAATGGCAGGCGTATAAGATGAAGATCGCAACAAGACTTCAGGAGCTCGATACCTTCCAAAAAAAAAAGAAGGAAGAAAGAAAGAAAGAAAACAAAGGGGACTTGTGAACTACCAACAACAAAACACAAGGTACAAACTGGAAGCTGCTAATTGCTCAGCGATAACTAAGAATCATGTACACAAGATATGGCAATGTATTGAAGACGACTCACCACCGAGTGGAAACATAATCCGTAAAAGGGGGTGTCGATGACACTTCTCTAGCCAAACCAAAGTCAGCAATTTTAATAACATCACCCGTCACCAGTAAATTCTCTTAAGGCAGAAAGGACATTCAATTAGCCGATTCCTCCATAAATAAACGACAGGAATACCAGAAGATATAGGCACACAATGAAAAATAATTTTTATACCAGGTTTTAAGTCCCGATGGAAGTAACCATTTCTATGCATGTGCACAAGTCCTTGCAATATTTGAGACATCAAGCTCCTAATCTCTTCCTCTGCAAATGGCCCTTGGCGTCCTCTCATTCTTTGGTAAAGGTTGTGTTCCTGTCAAGATGAAGGTCGTATTGGTGCAGATTAGGATAATTGAGTTTCATGCTACATCGAGAAGATAAGTTCAGAATTCAGAAAGACTTAGGAGCCCATGAAAAAGTCACAAGGTAAAATAATAATGCGAACCACAACTCCAATTGTGACATAAGTCTTCCAGAGAAAGTCATAATACATGTGTTACTTTACATAATTATACAAAGTGATGGCTAAGACTTCAAAGTGAAAACACCTTTCCAAATAAGGTTACTTCCAAGAAAACTCAGTGTATAACACATTATTTGTACAATGCTCAATCGAAAACTTAAGATATAATTAATCATTCAACCTTTCCTGATATGCTCCTTTCTTCTAATATTTGTATAGTGCAAGCCAAAATCCATCAAATTCAGATTCAATCTGAACTGGAGAAAGTAGAATACTAACACACAAACACTTGCGACTCATGGTTATAAGTTCTATAAACCTAAAAATTGGATTTAAAACATAATAAATAACTTCTATGATGAAATGTCATTTTTAAATGTGTTTTGTGAGAAGTAAACAGAAATAAAGCATGAAAAAGAACTTGGCGGTTAGATACACATGAAAGTCAAATTCAGAAAAAGATGGATAGCACAAGAGGATCAGGTTGTACCATGTATTCAAATATGAAGAACAACTCATTGTTTTCTTGGACAATTTCCTTCAACTTTATAATATTAGGATGATTCAGTTTGCGAAGGGACTGCAACAGAGAACAAAAGAGGGATAATAATAATAACAGATACAACAGACACATCTGCACATGCACAGCGACGCATTCACTTGTAAGATCATACACTTTAAAGAATAATAAGGTCGCACACCTTAACTTCTCGTAGATTCATACATTCTTCCCAGAAATAGAATTTTCTCTTCATTTTCTTTATTGCGACCTGAAATTAAAATGCATGTATTCAAATTGTTGCCAGTCATATGAATAAAGAGTAACAGTTACTCTATCATGCAAGAAAATATCAAAAGGCAAATGCAGGTTACCAAATTACATATGGCAGAGAAGGAAATGACATATCTTCTATGATCAAATTTATACAAAGTAGAAATCTTCTTAGATCCTACGCGATTGCGATGAGACGTAAACATTTCCATTCATGTTAAATGAAGTCTAAAACAATTAAAGAAAAAATAGGTTTAATTTTTCATATAAAGACTATGAGTAGATAATAATATAGGTATCCTTCTTCTGTAGTATTTGATACAAATGACATTATCGAAAATATTTGGGCTAATGCTAGAGTCTGGAAATACTATAATTTGGAACTTGAAAGTTTTCTTACTTTGTTCATATTTAGTGTTCGTGCTGATTTGTTCAACAACCTGCCTTTTAGGGGTTTTACCGAGTCCAAGGGGTTGAAAAATAGCACCCCAAATCTTGGCAACCTTAGCCACCAAAACAAACTGGCCCAAGTTTACTAGGCCACCATATCGCCCATATATTGAGTTATATTGCTATTATTTTGACAAAAGGAATCAGAGAACTCTGTTAGCGTTTAGTTTTGTGATGTATATTGCACCATTAGCTAGGCTTTCTTGGCTTCTTCCCCTATTTCTTTCTACCCTTTTTTCCTCCTTTTTCTTCTCTCTTCTTTACTTATGCCTACACTTCAAAATAAAAGATCAGATCCACTTCCTTCCCGACACAAGAATCTTATTTCTGAACTCCAATAGTCCAGGCAAAACAATAGGAGGCACCAAGGCAATCATGGAGAGCCAAGCTAATGTTCTCAGTGCATCAACACTAACCTGGCAGCTTTAATTATATCACCAGTCCTTCCCTACTCTTCCCCATGAACCAGCCCTTTCTTTAAACCTTCTAAACATTTAATTCCTCCTTAATATCCAACCCAAAGTTTCGTATGTGGTGCAGAAAAAAAAGAAGGATCCTGAATCACTATCACTTCTTTACAGTAATACTCGTAACCTTGGCACACTGGATGTTTGTGCAATTTCTACAAAATTGTAAGATAAATAGGGGAGATAGCTAACTATTTTGGAATAAGGGTACTATGAAGAATTATGCATGTTTCGCAAATTGACACAAAAAACCTAACTACCTAACCCTTTCTCTACAAAAAATTTCAAACATCATTTTCACAATGGCTCCCCTGTTTCAAAAGCCCCTAACTTGAAGCAGGAAAATAGAGAAATCATTTTAAGCCTAGATGCCAACATGGATAATCCATTACAAAAGTAGACGTTAAGAAATTGCTCATAAAAAAAATCTTTACAATCTCAGACGTTTCCTTATTAATGGCCTTATATACACTTCCACAAGTTCCATCTCCAAGCTCTTTCAAAAATTTGTATCTGGAAGGACCACAACACCAGTAAAAAAAGCAGAAAAACTCACTAACAGCTAATGAAATGGTTTATGAAGATGGAAGTATAGGAACTCACTTTTCCATTATTACTGCGGCAGGTTATGTTCAAAATTCGTTCAATGGACTTCTAACCTCCAAATTGAGGTTTCTACACTGTCAGACCAGTGTTTTTCATCTGGTTGTATAAAAACATCAGTGGGTAGATTTAGCAAAAAATATAATATGTCACCGTTCTTCCACGGCTTATCATAAGAGTGATCAAGCATCAACGAAAAGTCTATCAACATCCTCAAATGCAGCCTCTACAAGCTGCAATAGGCAGTCATCAAATACAAGAAACCTCTGTGAACTGCAAAACCTTGTGTAACTTCAGGGGAAAAACAATCTAAGCCAGTCAATGACGACTCATGAACATCGATGTATTTTATTTCCATTCACATCATGAAGCACACTTCTGTCAAAAAAAAGAAAAAAGGCAGATCAACTACAGTTAATACAACTGAATAATATCAACCCACCAAATTGAATATTTATACTTAGGCAATGTAAAATTACCATCATATTAGAAAATTAAAAACAAAAAATTGTGGAACCTATGGCCAGTAGAATAAAAGAGGTTCATAAGATCTTGAGACTTAATTTGATTTTATGTGTTTTTAGTGGTTGGGAGAGTTTTCGCCTGTGGTGGTTTTTATACAGTATCTTTTGGGTGGAAGACGCTTGCCTGTTGTCATGGACTTGGTGAACTCCAGAATAGATTATGTAAAAGATCATCAACACTACTATAAATACATACATCAATAAAAATAAGATTTGGAAAAACAATATCCTAATTGATCATGATATTATCAGTAACAGATCATACGGTGAAAATAACTAATTGAGCTAACCAATATTAGTTCAATATTGAAATCTGGAGTTAAAATTAGGAAAACCGAGATTGAAATATAACAGATGATCCAAAATGTTGATAATATCATCTAATAAAGCCAAAAGTATATATAGCAAGGAAATATAATAACATTATTTTCCCCCAAACTATTGGAAAACAAAATTGAGCTACAACTCGTCAATTTCGATCGAACAATTGCTGTAAGCCTGTAACCGTCGTCGTAACCTCAACCTCTAGAAACCGCTCAATTGATTTATTCTTAAAATAATTCATCATCAAGAAAGGTACAAAGAAAGATTGAAAACCAAAAAGAAGGATTAACAGTCGTACTAGAAATCCAACGTATAAACACGACAACACGAGACGAAACCAAACGTTGAAAATATAATTATCCACACTGCAATTGTAAAAATCCAGAATGCAATATGTATAGTGGATAAATTACTTACGAGAAGACGATAAAGTTGAATCTCAATGATGAAATTTCATGAAATACACGAGATAAAATATTATTTAGTGGAACGAATCGATAAGAATTCAAACTCACCGTCGATGAACAAAAAAAAGGGATACTGTTGAACAACAATCGTCCAGAGAGAGCGAGAAAATATTTTTATGGATGGATTGATATTCGGATCAACAATGTAAGCTTGATAATCTTTGTGTGTGTGTGTGTGTGTGAGAGAGAGAGAGAGAGAGGGAGAGAGGAGAATTGGGACTACTGGTGGTAACATATAACAGGGAAATCCGCAGAAGAAGCGTAGGAGAAGAAACCAAGGAAGTATAAAGATTTCTGTACATTTCTTGCCCCCCTAAAGTTTTATATTTACACTTCGATCCTAATTAGTGCTTTTGAATTTTGGGAAAATCTACTAATTATCCTAACAAATCACTCGTAACCTATAAATTATCCCGAATATTGTCATTTTTAAACCTTCAAATTTAATTTTAAAGTGATTTTAATTTTATCTTTTAAATTATAAATTTTCAAATATTTATTGTACCCTGATACGATCAGAATTTGTTAATGATCTCAACCCTCAACTCTCAAATTCCTGATGAACACTTACAAAACTTAGTTTATCAGTCCGAATTAATAATTACTTATTCATCACATTTTATATAATATGGATTATCGTTTAAACCTATTTCGACGTTGATCCATTAGGTCTTAACGTATGGGTTTATCTTGTGATTTTTACCCTCATCATACCCCTTCCGAAAATCGTCACTTATTTTAGGTTGTCAAAGATACCTTACAGGATAAAGTGGTCATTTCGATGAAATTCAATTGAATGGTGCAACACATTTTAAATTTGATATGAATTGAAAATTATATGTTGAATTGAAACAATAGGGTAAGTAGATAGGCATAAAGTATCATTTTTTGAAAATAGTATTTCTAATAATTAAAATAATAATAATCAATTAACCAATTCAAATAAATTATTTTGGGGGCATTTTTGGAAACAAAACAAAATATTAGAATAATGCGGAAGCGGCTAGTGGTGGGGAAGGATGAAGAAAATATTGAAGGGTCCCCCTTGAAGGACAATATCTTATGATTGAATAATAAACTAATTAATGAAATAAAATAATATTTTGTCATTGAATTACATAAAGGCCCTTTGCTTATCCCATACATCAAACAAGGTGTTTTTGCTGTTTGACAATACTACCCCTTTCTTTGGTTCACGCGTACTAGTCAAATTCAGAGAGGGATCACAAAGTCATTAAAGAATCGGTATCCGGTTTTTTCGTAAATCAGGCGTGGTTGTTGCCCTTTTTTCTCTGTTTGATACGGTTCCGGAGTCTTGTACCAAGGGGGTTCCTCGGGAAATCGCTTCTACTCGAAGTGGGGGTACGAAAACTTCCAAACTTCTGGTTCAAATAGATGACACGTGTACCAGAAATTAATCTTGTTTAGTTTACCAAATTTTTTTTTTTTTTTGTAATTTTTCCCTTTTTATTGGTATGTAATAATTTGATTTTTTTTATTTTTATTTTTGTGGAGAAAGAGAAAACAAAAAAACTAAAAACTACAAGAGGATTCCTCTTAATACAAATCTGCAATCAAAAACCTCTCAAGCCCTTCAGGGGGTTCCTTCAAACAATGCATCTCATTTTTGCTATTCATCCCCAACTTGGCAAGAAAGTCTGCACGCCAGTTGTTGATTCTCCTAGTGGCTTAAAGCTCGAAATCAACATTCTCAAAAATATACTTACATTTCATAACCCATCCTCTTATGATGTGAGTGTCCGGGCAATTACCTTTGATAATGTTGATTGCTTCCTGAGAGTCGGACTCCACTATCACTCTCGTGTAGCCTCTAGTGATCGCAAGGCAAAGCCTGGCATGAATGCCCCTAATCTCTGCTTCCAAAGCAGTGCAGGAATCCAAATGCCCAAAAAATCCAATCTCCTAGGCTCCATCTATTCGTCTAATCAGGCCACCAACACCGTCTTTCCCTAGATTACCCAATGCGCTACCGTTCGTGTTTAACTTAAAGGCACCTGTAGGGAGAGGAATCCAATTAGGACCAGAGAAAATAAAAATGTTGTTACGGGTTTGGTTGGGATAGAAAGCTTCTAATAAATCATACGCAAAGTGGTTAATTTTGAAAACAATCAAGGAAGTGTCTTGGATTGAGCCTTCAATGATTTTCTTGTTTCTATGATTCCAAATCTCCCAAATAATGACCACAAAAAATACATAGAAGGGGGTTTGGTAGATCTCCCTTTTAAGTGTTTAGCAATCCAGTCCTGAATGCCCATGCTATGATCTCGCCACAAAGTGTTCTTATCCAAAAACTAGTTCCAAACAATCCAAGATTTTGGGCAAAATCTTAGCACATGATCAATGGACTCAGTAGTACTATTGCAATGCGAACAAAAAGCTGAGACATCATTTGACCACTTCGCTCTCAAAGAATTAGTCGTTAGTCTTTTGTGGAAATTTTTTTAAAGAAAGAACTTAATTGATTATGGGATTGTAAGTTTCCAAATCCACTCCCAGTTATTAGTGGGGTTGGGTAAATTAAAATCCGCGATCATATAGTACACCTATTTCACGAAAAAAAATTCCAGAATTTTTTGGAAACCAAATGGCGACATCATCATTCGAAAGGTTAGGGGGCTCAGAGTTAAGAATGTCATTGACTTGGCTGTCAAAGATAATGTGGATGATTGGTAGAAGAAACCAACTACCTGAATCATCCAAAATATCCGCAACCTTAAGATCAAAGCTATTTTGGAGCTCATCATTACCCAAAGGTCCATCCCCGCACCACCAATCTGCCTAAAGGTTAACATTCACCTCGTTTCCAATTTTCCACTTTAAACCTTTAGATAGAATAGTATTAGATTTAAAAATACCCCTCCAAATATGGGAACCCCCTTGACTTTTTTTTTTTCCCAACAATTGGGGTTCTTATCCATATTATACTTATTCACAAACGCATCCACCCAAAGGCAATTTTTATCATTAGAAACAATTTTTCAAGCTAGTTTAGTCATAAAAGCAGAGTTAGAAAGTCTAGTCTTCCTGATATTAAGTCCTCCCATTCTGGTAGGCGAGCAAACCTTATCCCAATTGACAAGGTGATACTTCATTTTCTCATCCAAATCTCTCCGAATAAAGCTTCTAGGTAATTTATCAATTTTATCACAAAATTCGAGGGGAAGGGGATTAGTCTGCATAGAGTATAGCAGAATCGAAGATAGAACATATTTAATTAAGGTAGCCCTACCTGTAATAGAAAGATTAGTGGTTTTCCAGCTGGAAAGTCTTTTTTGCATTTTTTCCAAAATAAAATCAATTTGTCTCTCATTAAATTTCTCATGTAAAAGTGGAGTACCAACGTAAGTCCCCAAATTCTTATAGAGAAGGATTCTTATGTTTTTGCTAATATCTCTAGCAATGTGGGCACTAACCTTAGGAGCAAAAAAAATCTTGGATTTATTAAAATTAACAAGAAGACCCGAGGCCGTAGAAAAGACAGACAACATATTAACAATGGATTCACAGTTGCCTCTGTCAGCCTTAGCAAAAAGAAAAATATCATCCACAAACAAAAGGTGGGATAAGATCAGCCCATTTTTATCCACTTTCAAGCCCTTCCACCTTTTACAAGAGACTTCCTTGTTAATCAAATCAGAAAATCTCTTCATGCACAAAACAAACAGGTACGGCGATAGAAGGTCCCTTTGGCGTAGGCCTCTTCTAGGAGAAAACCTTTCGAGGGGTTCTCCATTCCATAAGACCCTGGCAGACACTTTCCTAACACAATTCATAACCAAGTCGATCCAATTATGAGGAAAGTTAAAGTAAACGAGAGTATTTTCCAGAAAATCATAGTTCAACCTATCATAGGCTTTTTCAAGATCGATTTTAATAATCATACCCCTTTTTTATCTTTAGATTTCTTCAATTTATAAAGAATCTCTTGGGTAATGATAATATTATCAATGGTTTGTTTGCCCGGAATGACGTTGCTTTGAAAAGGCCCGATAATATCCGCTAGAAGAAGTATAAGTCTGGTAACCAAAAATTTAGGTGGCATTTGGTAACCGTTTCTTTTTCCATTCCAGTAATGGGATGCGATGGGAATTTTGTTTTCTTCTTGGGAGTAGAATCGCGTTTGGTAACAATAATTTTTTTTTTTGTTTTGGGAAGAGAATTGTGTTTGGTAACGATTTTATCCTAAAATCTTTTTTTTTTTTTCCTGTTTTGGCTGGATAGAGGTGGCTCTGGCGACAGAAATGGCTGGGCGGTGATGGCTCCGGCAACGGTTAGACGGCAATGGTGCTGGCGACGGTTGGACGGCAATAGGGGGTCGGTGACAGTGGCCGGAAAGTTTTCGGCTGGACTGTGACAGGGCAGCGACGGCAAATGGTGGTCACCGGTGGGTGAACAATAACTGTGTGTTTTGGGAATGGAATGGGAATAATGAGAAACAACGTTTTTTTTGTTTCTTATTTCTTAAGAAAAAAGTGGGCACAATTATCAAATAGGAATGAAATGGAAACGGAAACAAACATTACCAAACGCTATTCCCAAACAGAATTTCTAAAAATCTGGGAATGTGATGAGAATTTCTAGAATGGAAACGGTTACCAAATGGGGCCATAGTTACAAGTTTGTAAGGAACGTTATATAAGCTTATAAGGTAAAATTGATTAATTTTCTTCGAGATTTCTACTTTGGGGATAAGAACTGTAAGTGTCTCATTCATTTTAGGTGACATATCCCCTTCTTGGAAACAAGATTTAACAAAATCATATAGGTTTCTACCCAAGTTGTCCCAATTTTTCTTATAAAAGATAGCTTGGTAACTATTAGGCCCGGGGGGCTTTTAGATCCCTCATACTGCATAGATTAGATTTGATTTCCTCATCCTCTAGCATCAAGCAAATGAAGAGATGATCACAGGGCTTGATAGGGTAGACACAGGCCATATTCTCAAGGGAGGAACAAGAGATTGCAGGGGTGTTCTCACAAAAAAGATCATGAAAATATCCCCGAACATGGTTTTTAATGTCCTCTTGACTATCAAGCCAACTGTCATTAGCGTCTTTAATCATCGACACCATGTTCTCCTTTCTTTTTTGATTAGTATCACCATGGAAGAACTTGTATTTTTATCCCCAAGAGAAAGCCATTTGATCCTATATTTTTGGTGCCAAAATATTTTCTCTTTTTTAAGAATATCAGCATAGTCGTTTTTCAATTTCCTTTCAAAGGCATCCAGACGGCTAGAAAATTTGGAATCTTAATATTTTTGGATACCCTTAATTCTGGAAAGGAGATGTTTTTTAATTTTGAAAATATTACCAAACATCTCCTTATTCCAAGTTTTTATTTTCTTAGTAAAGTGATCTAGATTGTAGATCAAATTACCTTTGGCATTAAACTAATAATTATCTAAAAATGATTTAAAGTTAGGGTGTTCTAACCACATAGCCTCAAATCTAAAAGAACGAGATAAGTTAAGAAATTTAACTCAAAAAACATGGATCAGAAGGGGAGAGTGGTCAAAGTACGTACATGGGAGGTTTTCCACCCTGGCCTCAGGGAAAGATGAACACCAAAACACATTAGCCAGGGCTCTATCCAGTCTTTTGCTCACTCTCTGACTGTGAAGGTTGGTGTTGGACCAAGTCATTGTCGAACCACTAGTACCCAAGTCATTAAGACCGTAAGAAGCAAGGTTGGAATTAAAGGCATTGATGTGGAGAATGTCCTAGGCACTAGTTGTTCCTATCCTCTCAAATTGGGAACCGATATCATTGAAATCCCCCACAGCCATCCAGGGAGAATCATTGAGCTAGGAGAATCTAGACATCTCTTCCCACAGCTCTCTCTTCCTGCTAGGGTTCGGGTGACCGTAAACAACAGAAAAGATCCAATCATTGAAGCCCACCATGGACACCTTGGCATGAATGACTTGGTTGGTGACATGAAACTGGCTCACGGTCACCTTATCCGAACACCAAAGGACCCAAATACCTCCTGAGTGGCCCACTGGATCGACTTGGGTCGCCGTCGTATATCTTAGGGACACAAAGAAATTTTCCATGAAACCCAAGTCCACTTTAGTCTCAATCAAAACAACCACCTCTGGCCTTTTAGAGTTGAAGATATTGCGAAAGACATTCTGGAATTGGCCATTTCTGACGCCTTGACAGTTCCATGTTAATATCCGCATAGATTTATTAGATGGGAAACTGGGGAGGGGCTTCGAATCACTTAGCTTTAGGATGTCTTTGCACCTCATCACTAGCACATCCCATGCTTTCATGCTCTCCATCGAAATCTCCATGAATGATGGTTTTGGTGTTCTTCTCTCCATTAATTTCATTGAGAGTCTCACCTCGTCTACCAACTAGAACAACTCCACGTTGGATCATTTCTTTCGACAACTCCACGTATGTAATAAATAAAGAATATGAAAAGTTGTAGATTTTAAGCTTGATTAAAGCATATATCAAAATTGTATTTAAGTTTAATATCCAACTCTTCACCATTTTATTCGGATTTTCATACAACATAATAAACACACTTAGGTTACGTTTGAGTAAAGAATTTGCATGAGGGATTTCATTTGTTTAAAAGATTTCACAATTCCTCTTTAATAAATTCCCTGTTTGGGTACTATAAAGAAAAATTTATAAAATCCATTCACTTGTAAAATAGAAAAAGAAGAGGGATTTGCAAATCCCTTCAAAACACACTAAATCCTTCCAAGAGGGAATTTGTTATTTTTTTAATTACTCATCCATTCGTTTCAATCTCATTTTTTATTGGGTCGCTGACCAAGAAGTCCTAAAAGGTAGTGGAAACTACTGATCAAACCCGCTCTTCTTTTCATGCACCGAGCGGTCATTTTTCTATTTTTGTGAAAAAAATATCCCAGCGTGATGCAACTCACGCTGAACAAAATCATAGACTCTTTGTTTTGCAGAGCTAATTTTGGTTAACGATACCAAGATCCATGCGCACAGTCTGTTTGATTTTTATATCAGATTTGCATGTGAAAAAAATAGAAGAACTGCAAAACAAATATGTGTATTTGATTCTCTTTCAAATGAGATGTTAATCGCATTTTTTGAAGATATTAAACATGATGCAACTAATGTTACATGTAACATTCAAATGATAAAGATGAATTTCGTATCATTCGTGTTACATTCATGTTACATGTAACATTGGTGATGACGATGTTACATGTAACATCTATTTACACTAGTTACATAAACATCTAGGGTGTCTTGTAAAGATGATGTTACATATAACATCCATTTTGAAGAAAAAAAAAAATTGAGTGCGTGTCTGTGTGGTAATGTTGTATCTTACATGTTACATGTAACATTGGAACATCTATATGCATTGATTACATTAAACATCTAGGGTGTGTGTATGAAAAGATGACGTTACATGTAACATCCATTTTGAAAAAAAAAATGAGTGTGTCTGTGTATGTGGCAATTTTACATGCATTATTTTGATTGTTTGAGTCTAAGAGAGATTTTGGAAGTTTGTAAGTCTAAAAAATTATGGCAATTTTTGGCAATTTGTGAGTCTCTGATACGCAATCAAACATTACAATAAAGTGTCAAACCAGCCAAAAAATGGTGCGTACATAAAAAAATAATAATAATAAATAAATAAATAAAATTGTGTGTTACATTTTACAAACACTGCAAAAAAAGCTACCAAAATTATACCTTTAAAAAAAAAAGATGAATATCTAGCTACATATGATGTTTATACCCAAAAAGATAAAAAAAAAAAAAAAGATAAAAAAAGAAATTGTTCAAATCCACACACATAAAATTATGATTTGTCATTTAGCTTAATGGAACTCTCCTGGCCGGAGGAGAGGAGTGGAGAAGAAATAGGGAGCCAAAAATATCATAAATTTGTGCAGAGGTGACTGCCGCAGCGGTGGGCATGTCGGCATAGTGTTCGCCATAGCGGTGGAGAAGGCGGTGAGATTAGGGACTTCTCTGCAGTTTCACCATCACGGCGGTGGATATCACTACTGCAGCGGTGAGTTTACACCACCGCGGCAGTGGTCTGGATGCTGCGGTGGTGGGCTGCTGTTCTGAATATTGCTTTTGTGCTTGTTTTCCCACCGTTCCTCCACTATTTTTGATCCGATTTCATCGTTATTGTTCTGTTTTCATGCATTTTCACCTCAAACACCTGATTTATACAAAAACACATAAAAACATATTAAAACGTACTAAACATACTCGAAAACTAACAATGTTCGGTTTAGAAATAGATAGGTAAACTATACCTATCAACAACCATTAACGAAACAAAGATTTTATATAAATAATATTTCCATAAAGTCAATCAAGCCCTAGACAGTATATGTTTAGCTACACATGGTCATAACCTTATATACAACTAGAAACGAGCTAAACATATTCAAACACTCAACCAAATCTAGGAGAGAAAGAGAGAAGCGATGAGACTAGCCGTTATCCGAAGATCCAATGCTAAAACCACTCTGAGAACGCTTCCTCCTCTTGGCCTTGATAATATTCTCTTGGTTGAATGGCCTTGGAGATCTCAAGACTCCCGAAAACGTATACCCTTCGTTTGGGGAGAAGCGAGACGATATTTATAGGATTCAAAATATTTCAAAATATCCTAAAAATATATAAACTATCTGCAGCATAACCGCTGCAGCGGTGGAGAGGTCAGTAGGATTCTGGCGGGTAACCGCTGCAGCGATAGAGCTCTCTGCATTTTACAGTGGTGGAGCTTTCAGCAACTCTCCGTATTTTCATCGCTGCAGCGGTCGATGCAGGATCTGAATTTGGCTTTTTTGCTCTTTTTCTATACCGTTCTTCCACCAACGTGCTCGTTTATAGACCGTTTTAGTCCCTTTTCACCCCTAAATACCTAGTTTATAACAAAATAAATAAAAACATATTAAAACATAATAAAATGTTATAAAAATACTCGAAAACTACCAAAATTGGCTTGGAAATATGTAGACAAATAAGACCTATCATCAATCTCTACTGCTTCATTAGCGTAGACTTTAGTGACCATAAATAGTCCATCCTATTTTGAGTGTAACTTCTCAAGGAATAATCACAATTTAGAGTTAAAGAGCCACATTGCCTGGTTAGGCTCAAGGGACTTCTTACGAATATTTTCATCATGGAAAGATTTAGTCCTAGCCTTATAAACTCAAGAACTCTCATATGAATCATTTATTAATTCTTCTACCTTAGATAGTTGAAGTTTCTTAAATTCACCAACTTCTTTTAAGTCGAAGTTAAAGGCCTTAATTACCCACATTGCACGGTGTTCTAATTCAACTAGGAGATGAAACATTTTACTGTATACTAAACGATACGGAGGCATTCCAATCGGGGCCTTGTATGTTGTTCGATAAGCCAATAATGCATCATTCAATCCTAATAACCAGTCCTTCCTATTGGACCTAACAATGGGTGGCTACTGTAGGGAGTAAGAGAATATTTTCGCATAAGTGCCTCAAACGGGCAGTTACAAAAATGGCTCTCCTCATCACTGATTATTTCTCATGGAACCCCAAAACAACAAAATATATCTTTTAAGAAATAAAGCACAACTTTATGGTCATTTGGTTTTGTTGCTATTGCTTCTACCTACTTGAAAACAGAATCGACAACTAACAAAATGTATAAATTAGCATAGAATTGTGGAAAGGGTCCCATATAGTTAATTCCCCAAATGTCGAATAGTTTTACGAGTAAAATGGCTTGAAGGGGCATCATAACCCTTAGAAACATAGATCCTAACTATTGACATCGGAGGCATGCATAACAGTGTAGGCATCTTTGAAGAGTGACAAAAGTTCAAGATACTCTCCACTTCACTTTCTGGTATACATTGTATAATGATTTGATCCGAGCAATACTTAAAGAGGTGAGGATTTTCCTAATAGAAAGCTCTTACTTGTGAAAGAATTGATCTTTATCATGCTTCGATCAATAAGATGGTATCTTTCGGATAGTAAGATAATTAACAATGTTGGCATACCACGGTGTGTGCATGTGTGATACAACTAAAAGTTGCACGTTCAGAAAAGTATCTTGAAAAGGTTCCTCATCTCTAAGTCCCTCTAAAACTATCCTCAACAGGTGGTCGGCAGTGACATTTTCTACTTTTTTTTTTTTTTTTTTTTATCTCGTATCTAGTAGTCGAATTCTTGGAATAAGAGTAGTAGAGGCTTTATTTTCTTATTGGATAAGAGACACCACAAAGCAGCGTGATTCGAGAATATCAAAACTTTAGACCCAAGGCAATAGGATCTAAATTTATCTAAGGCATATACTACAACGAAGAATTCTTTCTCTGTTGGTGTATAATTCAATTGTGCATCAGAGAAAGTTTTACTCGTGTAATATATTACATTTGGGACCTTTTCTACTCATTTTCCCCAAACTGCTCTAATCGCATGGTTGAATACATCACACATGATTTCAAAAAGGAGATCATAATTCAGTGATTGAATAATAGAGGTAGTAGATAACAGTTTATTTAATTGATTGAAAGCTTCTAAACACGCTTCATCAAAGATAAGTGGAGTGTCTTGTGCAAGGAGATGGAACAACGGACAATCAATTTTACTGAAGTCTTTAATAAATCGTTTATAGAAGCCTGCATGGCCTAAAAATAAGAGAATTTGTTTCACTACTTGTTATAGTGGCACTCTCTATCAAATCTACCTTGGCCTTATCTACCTTTATTCCCTTATAGGAAACTACATGTTCTAGAACTATTCTTTTTTGAACCATAAAATGGCTCTTTTCCCAAGTCAACACGAGGTTAGTTTATTCATACCTTTCCAAGAATTTAGATAGATGTTGGAGATAATCATCAAAAGAAGTTTCGAACATCGAAAAATCATCCATGAACACCTTTACAAATTTCTCTATCATATCAGAGAAGATTGACATTTTCGTTAGCGCTTGCACAAGCCAAAAGGGCATTCGTCGGTAAGCAAATGTTCTAAATTGGCATGTGAACATCGTCTTATCCTGATCTTTCGAGTATAAAACTATTTGATCGTACCCCTAATATCCATCTAAGAATAAAAAATACCTATGGCCTGCTAAACCCTCAAAGATTTTATCAATAAATGGATAGGACAGTTAATCATTGCATATCATGGAGTTTAACTTCCTAAAATCAATATGCACACGCTACCCCATGATCTCACGTGTTTGAATTAACTTCCCGTCATAATTTGGTACCACAATGATATTAGTGTTTTAGAAACAACTTGGGTTGGACTAACCCAAGGACTAATACTATGTTGATCCTAAGATTTTGATGGACAATTAAGTGTTGATGTTTTTGATGAAACTAACAAGTTTATTGAGTGTTTCAACGTAAAAGTTCCATTATTGATATTATCATGAAGAAATTGCTAAGGATGCTAAAAGATAGACATAGAGACGGACATTAAGAGAATGAAGATTCTAAAGAATCTAAGTGAAAATAACTCAAATCAATTTTTACTCTCAATGTATCCCGACTAGGATCACACACGACGCAAAAATAAATTTATATTTATGTGTGTTTTTACTAGGATCCTAATTAGTTCACATATTTGCTCCAATGTGAAATTAAAAACGAAAAATTGACCTAAGAAATATTTGTATTTAAAATTGATTAATAGTTTCAATTAAGTTAATCAAGAAAATAAATTGGTTAAAGGGTCGAAAACATAAAAAATTGGAGTGGAAATGAATAAAGAAAAGGTGATCCAGCACTGATTGGTCAACCGATGGCAAAAAGATCGATCAACTGACGGGGGAAGTAACTGGGAATTGGAGAAGTCTCTAAATCGATTAGTCAACCAACCAAGAGAGATCGGTCAACCGATGGATGAGAAGTGAACTCTCTGAATCGATCGGTCAACTGATCGTTGATGATCAGTTAACCGACCAGGCTCGAAAAATGGCTTGGGGATCATCCTGAATTAATCAGTCAACCAACCCATTGGGAATCAGTCGACCGACTGGCGTATGAAAATGGTTGGGGCTACAACCTGAAACGATCGGTCGACTGATAGTGGTTGGATCGGTCAACTGACTATGCAATTTCAAGATTTGAGAATTTCGAGGATTTTATCTGAAAGTAGTCATTACTAGCTCTTTTTTGGTTAATATTGTAAGACCTCGACTTTTCATATACAAATATTTCAAGTCACGTTTTAAAAATATGTTGAAAATGTTAGGGTAGACTACGATATTAATTATGTAAATTAATATTTTAGGGGGTTATTTTGAAATTTTAAAAACCTTAAAATATACTTTTGGGTTTAATTTCTATCACAACATAATACAAGGGGAGACTTGTGTAATTTTATAAAAATATCTCAATATATATATATATATATATATACACATAAAAAAAAGTAGGAATTGATAGAGGTATGGGGGGGGCTGTCCGGCATGGAGGGCTCTCACATATATACATATTATATATATATATATATATATATATACACACACACACACACACACACACACACACACACACACACACACACACACAGACGGATAGGGATAAGGGGGAGCGAAGAATCGAGAAAAATAGAGAAAAGAGGGAGAGAGAGGAGAAGGTATTGTCGTCGCCGGCGGTTGGCTGAACCAAGAATCAAAAACAGAAAAAAAAAAAAAAAAAAGAAAAAAAAAAAAAGAAGAAACAGAAGAGAGAGAAAGGTTGGTCCGGCGGTCCGAGGATGGTTCGTCGACGGTGAGCGTTTCGGTCGGCCGTTCAGCATGTGTGTGTGTGTGTGAGTTCGGTTCATCATCGGTTGTGGGTTGCCGGCGTGGGTTATCGGTAGTTCGCTACGGAGGTGCGGGATCGTCACCGTCCGTCACTGATGTTCGGTGAGTGGGTGTGTTTTGTCGTGTGTGTTTCGGCGGTATGTGGGTGTGTGTCGTGTTTGTGGACGTGATCGGTGTAAGGTGGCCGGCGATGGCGTGAGTGATCGTTGAGGGTGGTCGGATGGCAAGGAGAGAGAAAGGGGTGGCCGAGCAGAATTAAAACAGAAAAAAAAAAAAAAAAAAAAAAAAAAAAAAAAAAAAAAAAAAGGGGGAAGAAGTCGGTCGGCGTGGCGGGTGTTCCAGTCGGTCGTCCGACGTCGTGGGTGTTCTCTCCCCGTGGATGTGTGGGCTTGATCGGAGCCAGGGATTTGCGGTGGCGAGCTAGTATTGTCGGCGGTGAAGCAAAAAAAAAAAAAAAAAAGAAGGAAGAAAGAGGGAAAAAAATGAGAAAATTACACAAACAACCCCGAATAAAAACCAAATTCGCGGCTGGCTGTGGATTCGGAAACAGGTAAAATTTTAATCGGGTAACCTTTCTAATTTATGTTGAGAATTCTAAATTTAGTTTTCTAACCTTAAAGTAATTAAATAAAAATAATAAATCTTGAGATTTGTTTATAAGAATAGAGTTTATAAATAGTAAACCGTAACGAAACGATACTAGTTGAATAGTTATATTTCGTAATAAAAGATGCGAAATAGGAAATTAAGGAAATTAGGATTTCATGGCGTGATTAGTTTGTTTTATACAAAGGTATTAATTTAGGTCCTGTCACCGTTAGGTTCGCAGGCACCGGAGTTCGAATAGGGGATAGTCGGATAAAGGTTACGAAAGCGGATATCAGGTGAGTGTACTTCACTTCTTGCCGAACTATTTTTATATCTAAATATGATAGAAAATGGTTGTATTTAAATTAGATACTTTTATACAAAAAAAAAATGAATGAAGTGGATCAAGCAGATTTTGGGTGAGTTGGTAAAAATTGGATTTTTATTAAATTACGTTAGTTTTGAAAGAAAGTTGAAAAGGATTTTCGTTGGACTTGGTGGTTTTAAAAGAGAGTGAAAAATATCTGTTTTTTCCTAAAAATGCATGGTTTCTAAAAATAAAGGGGAAAAATGGTTTCGTTGAAATTAGAGGGTTTTTAAACAAAGGTGAAAAATATGATTTTCGGATTAAATCGGTTTTGGTGATAGATGTTGATATTATTAATTTGTAATTTGATGATGTTATTATTGTTTTGTCGATGCTGTTGATTTTATCTGCTTCGATAGAGCGTTGATTATTTATTGAGTTGTAGTTTGGTGATGATATTATTGTATTGATGAGGTGGTTGATTGTGGGCAGAACTGTTGTTGTTGAGATGGAAATGAGTTGTTGTTGTTGAAATGAGTTGGAGATTGGTATTGGATTTTCACCCGTCTGGCATAGTCCAGAGAAGCAGTGTTTCACCCGTCTGGTATAGTCTAGCGGAGCGTTGTTTCACCCGCTTGGCATAGTCCAGCGGAGCGTTGTTCACCCGTCTGGCACAGTCCAACGGAGCGTTGTTATATCCCGCTAGGAAGGCATATCCTACGGGATACGGTATCGTTGCAACTCCCGATCGTGAGGTTAAAACGATCACATGGCTAGCCGAGGTGTGGGGGTGGTGTGATGTGGTGTAGTGTGGTGTGGTGTGGTGTGGTGTGGTGAGATATGGTGTTATATGTGGTATTTGGTCGTATGTGATGTTTTGTCATATTTGATATTGTGTTATACGTGTTGATGTAGTGTTTTATTATATCATCGTTGGTGATTTATCATATTATTTTATGCTGCTGGTTTGGATGGTTTTCATATATTTGATATATGTTTAGGGATGATAAATTCTGAACGGTAAGAAGAAAGAGTTTTCTTGTGGTATATAATTTTTATACTACGGTTCAAAATGTGTTTGTTTATATGCATTAAGCTTGATCCATTTAAATGTTGTATTATTTAGAATGTATTATTATCTTAAAAAATATTTTTACTAAGAAGGCAGTACACTCGCAGGTGATTTCTTAGGAGACGGTCCCCTACTGGCATTAGGTGGAGTCATCTGGGAGGATTTAGGAGTTGAGCTGTCAGAGAGGAATAATAAGATAGTGAAAGTTTATGTACTTGTTGTATGTTTGAAATTGTATAGTATAAATATGTAATTGTGTAAGGTATAAGAAGTTGATAGTGAAGCAGGTGATGTCATATTGTCGTCACGCTGGTCCTGGGATGACAGGTGTCCGGGACAGGTCGTGACAAATATCTTAGAGATATTATGGGGATTTGAACATGTTATAGATATATCATTCATACTTATATATCTCTATAGATATGGTACAAATATTTTAAATGTTTCTCGAATTTGTACATTCAATACTTCTTATCTAGTTTTATTTGAGATTGAGAAATATTTGGGGACTAAATTGAAAGATTTAAAAGCTACAATTAAGTGAATTGAACTAGGATTGAGTATTATTAATATATAGGGTCTATATGAGCATTTAAATGCTATATCTTGTGGGAACTTGCCGTTAGAAGGCTTGTTTAAAACCAATATAGATAAACTTGCGTTTTTCATGAATGAGATACATTATTCTATCAAGAACAAACCAATTCCTGAGCTTTATGGTAGCCATTATTCTGATATTATACTGAGAGTTTATTTGAGATCATTCTTGAAAAAAGTTCTTGAAAATAAGTGTTGAGAATTTTGCTGTCATTGATCTAAACTTTATTGTGATTCAGTTTTTATTATTTCGGTAGTATTCTGGTGAGATTGTTTCAAGCTTTTGTTATTAATTTTTATTTGATATTATTATTAGTTGCTTGGATTCTAGATCATTGAGAAATTGTTTTTGAAATTTAAATTGTATAAAAATTATTTTAAAAAATATTTTTGTGATAATCTAATTACGTGCTCAATTGTGTGCTACCCACTTATTTTATAATCAGATTTTAAATTTCTCACTTAATTCTATCACTAGTATTTATTGGGACATTAATTGAGTTTAAATAGACTTGAGGTAGTAGAAGCTCCAAGTAGGAAGAAATTATTAATTTATTATAATTGGTGAGTTATGTGCGAATTGGATATTGTTGGGAATATTTAATCAGAGGTAGTTAGGTTTCAATCTCTTCCGGTAAAGAGATTAAGATTTGATCTCTACCTAAGGTATAAAAAAGTTAGGTTACTCTTTTCTGTGAAAAGAGATAGATGTTAATTCTTCCTTAATAGAATTAGTTTGTGTAATTTGTAACAGTTCCATCCTTACCGGTGAAAAGGATACTTGGAGTGTTTTTGGTGAGGTTTGATTCTTAGCCTAAATATAAAAGAATTAGATTAATCTTTAGTCTGTTAAAAAGATAGAGATTCTGAGCATATAAAAAAAATCATTACGTAAATGTTTTGTTCCTACCTGTTTAAAGGAATCTTAGTAGTTTAGTGGGTGAAACTCTCTATGAGGCTCAGAGGACTGGATTAGCCAAAAGTAACTTGGTGAACCAGTATACTTCATGATGTGCTACATTCTTACTTTATTATTTTCTGTTGTTTAGGTGTGCACTTAGTTTATATAACACTTATCTGCTGCCATATAGAGATAATAATTAATTTAGGATTAAATTAATTATTTAAATTTTTAAGTGTTGAAAGATAAATATTTGCTTAATTTTTTTTTTAACTATCCAATTCACCCTCCTCTTGGGTAGATCACCAGGCCAACACACTCCCTTTCTCATATTCGGGTTCGACCATCTCTATGCTTCGCTTAACAGTTTAACGTTATCTTCTAAGTGGATATGATGCATACAAATAAAATGATCAACATCCTTGAGGTTGGCAACTGACTTATTTAATCGCCTTCTTATAACGAGTTAACACATCAACCAATTTATTTTCTTGCTCATTCGTCAAAGTCGGTGAAATTATTACTAGTAAAGTATTATCTTGTCCCAAGAAGACATGTTTGTGTGACTTCACTAATTGGTTTAACTTAATTTTTTGTGGTGATTCAATAGATGGCTTAAGAGGTGGTTCTTGTGACATTGGCAATACCTCAAATCAAGTTGCCCAATAGGGCAACTTTGACTGCGGGATATATAGAAATGCATTATTGGCTTTCTTCATATTCTCTATCGTAACAAAATATCATTCCCCATAATGGAAAAGAGCTGTCTTAACAAGATTCTAGGATATGACAAATGTGGTTGCTTCTTCAACTAATTCATC
The DNA here is from genome assembly GCA_016647705.1 of Eucommia ulmoides. NCBI lineage: Eukaryota > Viridiplantae > Streptophyta > Magnoliopsida > Garryales > Eucommiaceae > Eucommia > Eucommia ulmoides. Next base: position 49,149,143 of record CM028329.1, read on the forward strand.
AATAATATAAAGTGTAAAACATTCTGAGTCAGTTTCTCTCGAGGGCATTTGTGAAGTATTAAACACATTTAGTCGTACTACCATATTCTCGAATGACACATCCGTGATCCCAATTCTACAATTAATGCATGCATTGGCCGTTGCAAAAAAAAGCCTACCAAAAATAAGTGGGATCTGTTAAGACATATTTGCTATAGGCTCCATATCAAGCACAACGTAGTCAGCATGGAAGAAAAATTTATCTACCCCAACTAAGATACTCTCTATAAACCCCAAGGTTTCTTCATCGATCTATCATTGAACTGAAGAGTCACTAACGTTGGTTGCAAGGTCCCTAGCCCAAGTTTCTGATATATAAAAAATGGAAAAATATTGACACTCACTGTAACGAACCAATTTCGCAGGGCCGCCACTTGATTTCTCCTTTTTTATTATTACGGAGAAATAAGGAAAAAAGACAAACCTCTCCACCCCAATTCCACTACGCCACTGTTTTGACTGCCTCAAAAGAATATGACCTCATTTTCTGACTTTACCTATCGCCAGTAGTGGACCCATCTCTACTTATTGTATCTAAGACAAAATATTTTATTAGTGCACTGTCTTTATAATATAAAAATAATTTGTAGATCAAGTATAATTATCAAACATCACTTTTCGAAACATAATATAAATATAACCGCACACTGAGTTAAAATAAAATTCTAGAGCTATCATCACAATAAAACAAATGCATTTAAATTAACTAATAGAATTATTTTGATATATAATAAAATACCGCACACATATTTTTCTACTAGTCATAAGATCGTGTTTACCTCACGATCGGGAGTTATAATGATACCTTAACTTGTACCACTGTGTAATCTAAGGTTGTCATCAGTGTCAGATATATTCAATATCTCAAATGGTAGGAGCCAACACGTAGTATAAACTACCGTATCATGATGATAATCATCATTGTCAACAACAACAACAATAACATCTATCAACCACTTGTAGGACTTGCCCTCCTATCAAGTCACAACACAACATCCTACAAGACATGTCTTCCTGTCGGGATCACACTATGGCGTAGCAGTATAATAGTAAAAATCATTTTTCACATTTAACCATTTACTTGATCCATTTAACGTTATAAAATAATCAATTTTAATAAACCTTTTCTTTTCGCACTTTAATACAAAAATATAATTTTAGCAATTTACATAGAAGACAGTACACTCACCTCGATATTTGCATTATTTACTACGCTACCGTCATAATACTGACGTTGTCTGTGTCACCTACGAACTTGACAATGATAGGGTCTAAATTAAGAATTTATCTAAATAAATCTAATATACAATGTAATGCATGAAATGTGTAATACTAAAATGCAATTTTTCTCATTTCCAAATTTTCTTAATTATACGAAATTTATTAAACGTTTTATTTCTTATGTCAATATTAATTGTACAAAAATATTATAACAACAATTATAAAATTTTCTAATTAATAATTTAATCTATAACTGTTAATAACATTTAATAAAATTTACAAGTTTTATTTTAAATTAAATTCTTCACATTAGATACATTTATGTACAAATTACAATCACCGCCATAACTTTTCTTTCCCAAGGTTCATATCAACCCCTAAAGCTTTTTAAGTCAAATCAAAACTAACCTATTAATTCTCAAGGTTCATAAAACCAAATTTTTAAATATCATAACAACCCTTAAAAATTTTAATGTGAAATTTAAATAACACATCAGACCCAATGTTTTTTAAATATTCTAAAATACACTTAAAAATATGTGGATGTAAAAATCAGGTCTTACAATCTTGTCCCCCCTAAAAGAAATTTCGTCCTGAAATTTAATTACTTCAATTCAAAAGATGATGCATAAAATGTCAACAATAATATATAGAGCACATATATTACCTATTAATCAAGTAACATGAACACCAATGAATCTAATGTTGTGCGATACATATGTACTACCTATTAATAAAGTAAAATGAATCTTTAAACTGACCTCACTACTCCACGACTTTTCCTATGGTCCACTACTGCCACGACACTCTTACGACAAGTCTACAGAACCTATAACCTAAGCTCTGATATCAACTTGTACCCAATTTCCTAGGGCGCCACTCGATTTTTCTATTTTTATTATTACGGAGAAATAAAGGCAAAAAGACAAATCACTCCACTATGCTTCTGCTGTGCCACTGTTTCAACTGCCTCAAAAGAATATAACCCCATCCTCTGACTCTATCTACCGCTAATAGTGAACCCGTCTCTACTTGGAGTACCTAAGACAAAATATTTCATCGGTGCATTGTCTTCATAATATAAAAATAATTTATGGATCAAGCATAATTATCAAACACCACTTTTCAAAACATAATATAAATATATAACCACACATTGAGTCGAAATAAAATTCCACAGCTATCGTTACAATAAAACAAATGCATTTAAATTAACTAATCGAATTATTTTGATATATAATAAAATACCTCACGCATATTTTTCTACTAGCCATATGATCGTTTCACTTCATGATTGAAAGTTATAACAGTACCGCAACCTGTATGATTGTGCAATTTAAGGTTGCCATCAACGTGAGGGTCATTCAATATATTCAATGGTAGGAGCCAACCGTGATATAAATCATCATATTATGATAATAATCATTATCGTTAACAACAACAACATATATCAACCACCTACAGGACTTGCCCTCCTGGTAGGTACAACACACCATCCTACAGAACATGTCCTCCTATTAGAACCAACAACATCCTGTAGGACATGTCCTCATTTCGGTATCACACTATGGCGTAACAGTACAGTAGTAAAAATTACTTTTCACATTTAACCATTTACTTGATCCATTTAACGTTATAAAATAATCCAATTTAATAAACATTTTCTTTTCACACTTTAATATGAAAATATAATTTTAGTAATTTACGTAGAAGACAGTACACTCATCTCGATATTTGCGCTATTTACTACGCTACCATCGTAATACTGATGTTGTCCACGTCGCCTATGAACCTGACAATGACAGAACCTAAATTAAGAATTTATTTAAATAAATCTAATATGTGATGTAATACGTGATACTAAAATACAATTTTTTTCATTCTCAAATTTTCTTAATTATACAAAATTTATTAAATGTCTTATTTCTTAGGTCAATATTAGTTCTACAAAAATATTATAACAGCAATTATAAAATTATCTAATTAATAATTTAATCTATATCTATTAATAATATTTATTAGTTAATGAAATACTAAACATAACATTTAATAAAATTTACAAGTTTTATTTTAAATCAAATTCTTCACACATTAGATACACCTATGTATTATATTTCCCAAATCCATATATTTACATATTTCATCGCATGTATGGACATATATAGATATATATAGTTAACCATTATGATCACCGCCATAACTTTTCTTTTCCATTTTTTTCATTTTTTTTAATTGGGAAAAGTACGATTTAGACCCTCTAACTATTGACACATTTATAAGTGGTCTCTCTAAGTTTAAACGTTTTATTTTAAATCCTCTACGCATCATAACGTTTCAAATTCGTCCCTCCGCCAGAGATTCCGTTAAAACTAACAGAATCTCATGGGCAAAATGGTCTTTTCATATTTTTAAAATTTTTTAATTATTTTTAATTAATTTTTTTTTAATTTAATTTTTTTTCTCTCTTCCTCCCCTTCCTCTCTTTCTCCCGCCACCTCCCTCTCCCTCCTTCCCCTCTCTCTCTCCCACCCCACCCTCTGCAACAGGGGATGGACTCACCCCCTACAACAGGGGGTGGTTGCGCCCCCTGTTTCAGGGGGGTGGAACCACCCCCTGTTACGGGGGGTGTTTTCACCCCCTGTTTCAGGGGGTGATTCCATCCCCTTCAACAGGGGGTGAACTCACCCCCTGAAACAGGGGGTGGTGCCACCCCCGTAACAGGGGGTGGGGTGGGAGGGAGAGAGGGGAAGGGGAAGAAGAGGGAGAGGAAGGTGGCGGGGAGAGGGAGGTGGTGGGAGAGAGAGAGGAAGGGAGAGAAAAAAAAATTAATTAAAAAAAATTAAAAATGATTAAAAAAATTTAAAAAATGTGAAAAGACCATTTTGCTCCTGAGATTCTGTTAGTTTTAACGGAATTTCTGACGGAGGGACGAATTTGAAACGTTATGATACGTAGAGGGTTTAAAATGAAACGTTTAAACTTAGAAGGACCACTTAGAAATGTGTCAATAGTTAGAAGGTCTAAATCGTACTTTTCCTTTTTTAATTTGCTTTTGTGTTGGTTTGTTTTGCAATGGCCACCTCTTTGTTTTCATGCCTTTCTTTTATTTTTTTAAAATTTATCTTATCAAGTTGATAAGCATGCATTGATTTTTTTATTTATACATATAACCCCCAAAAGTTAATCAATCAAACATAGAACCCTGAAAAAAAAAATTATAATTATAACTCTTAAAAATAAAATTTTAAATTACATATCAACCCCTAAGGCTTTTTAAGTCAAATAAAAATAACCTATTAATTTCCAAGGTTCATAAAACCAAATTTTTAAATATCATAACAACCCTTAAAAATTTTAATGTGAAACTTAAATAACACATTAGACCCAATTTTTTTCTAAATATTCTAAAATACACTTAAAAATATTTACATGTAAAAGTCAGATCTTACACTCACACCTAAATCCAATAGAGTTAGATGAATGGTATGATAAAAAATCAAGGATGAAATAGTAGGTGTGTCTGGATTCTTAAATTTAAGTGTGGTGTCATATTTTAAAATGGAGCGCACATAGTTTTTTACTTTTCTTTTCTGCGTACATAAATCTTTTAGGAACTTAGCATATGCAGGTACTTGCTTAATTGCCTCTAGGAGTGATAGATTTATTTTAATGTGCTTAAATATTTCAAGAATTTTCTCTATATTCTTGACTTTCTTATTTGTTGGTAAAAGTTTATCTAGGTATTGCGGGAATGGAGCAAGAGGTATATAGGATGCCTCCAGATTAAACCTAAACTCTTCCTTACCCATTAAGGTAGATATCGAGGTCCTTCTCAATAGTTTTTCTCACCCACTTAGTTAGTGATTCTACTTTCTCACTTTTTTCCTTGTTCTTTCTCATCACTCTTATCCTCCTCTAGTTCTTCATTCGACATACTCCTCACCTTATTATCTATTATCCGTCCACTCTTAAGGGTAGTTATGGACTGAACATGTTCATTGATATCACTAGTCTCGGCCATGTAATGTCCCTTAGGATTACTAACAGGTTGACTAGGAAGTTTCCCCTCATCCTTACGGCTCAAAGTATTAGCTAGTTGACCTTCTTGAGTCTCTAGCTTTGCTATAGCTTGGAAATGAGATTGGAGAATTTTTTGTTAAAATTTATTTATTGTAGATAACAATTCATGAAGTTACGGGTTCCTAATTAGTTGAGAATATTGATTGGATGGTTGATCTTGCAAGTACCCCTGAGATTGATTTTGAAAATTTTGTCTTGGAGGTTAATTTATAGGTGGGCATTGATTTGATTATCACCAAGAAAAATTGGGATGATTCCGCCATCCAAGGTTTTAGGTATTGGAATAAGGATTGTTCCCATTTCTAAGCAACTATTGAGCAGCATTAACTTGCTCTTGAACATATTCAAGATAGTGAAAACTAAGGTAAAAATTAATTATCGAATGAGACACGCTTTCTGATTGCTCAAATTTAATACCCAATGTAGACGCCAATTATCGTAATATAGTGTATAAGTATGGGTGTCGAACCACAAGAATTAAATTGTAATTATTATTATTATTTTTTTCTTATTCTTCAGTTGAATTTAACAAGATTGACTTTGGAATTTGTAATCAAAAATAGAAAAATAATTAAAGTAAAATACTAAATGATAAATAACCGGGTTGAGGGGCATGCATTTGTCTTTCAATTATCCTGATGTGTTTTAATTATTTATCCATTTTGATTCTATGTATAATGAAATAATTTAAATACTAGAAAAATTACAACAAAAGTTTGAATATTTAATCAACATGAACTATCTTCGGAATTCGATTCATAATTTATGGTGAAACCAATCTCTAAGCATAATTCATCTTATCAAATATATCGATTAGTCAACCGATTAATCAGTATGGACTATCTTCATAATTCGATTTCTACTAATCTATGGTGAATCAATCCTTAAGTATAGCCCATTCTATTTAACAATATCGATTCCAAGAAATACTAATTGTATAATGATTTGATCTAAATCACAGGTATTAGATCTAATCAGCAAGTATCAATAATTATTTATAACATTTTAAAAATGATAAAAACAATGATTAATTTCATAAACAATGGAAGAACTTCAAATCCTTGTTATATAATCTTATACATAGATAGAATAAATTAAGAAATAAAATTGCATTAAATTTTTTTAAAACAAATACAGCCTAATCCAGTTTATGAACTTAGTGGTTCATGGAGATTTAATCTTCCCCACAGATGTGCAACAAATGACCAATAAAAGAGCCCCAAAAAACTAGTTTCAGCCGCAACAAGAATAAAAAGGAGAAAGAAAACTAAAGAATATATATATATAACAAATAAACTCTTTGCTCCCAAAATAAATGAATCCCCTCAAATAATAAATAAATTCCTTATGTAATGAAAAAGCCTCTCCAAAATGAATCAGCTTCCCAAAAATATATTTTTAATGCTCCTTTAAAGTCCTTGATTGCTCTTTCCATTAATTCCCTCGTTAAGCATTAAGATGTGATCGTTCTTTGGTTTTAATTATAAAATCAGCCCTTTAATTCTCTTAATTCTCAAACTCAGCCGCCTCCACATTTGTAACCGTTTCAGTTCGTGAGTCGGATAGCGGATATTGCTCTCTTTTTATTATTTTTTTGTTCTTTTCTTCGTTCTTTTTTTTCAATAATTTTTTATTTTCGATTTTATTCCTACAAAAGCAATAAATTGTATTATTATTAACTAAAAGTGATAAAAAACTAACAAAATTATATATTAAAGGTGGAAAATTGGTAGAAAATTGAGAATGATCACTTCGACATAACACACATGGTTCAAGGGTTTGAAATTGACGAAGTGTGGATTGACTAGCACTCATCAATTGTCCAAAGACTTTTGAGAGATTTTTTATCAACTCATTTTGATTTATTTCGTTTACAACAACTCTTTGGTTAGTGAAAGGTGGAATCATATTTCCTCGATCTCTTCTCCCTAATGCATAACGTTGTAATAGATTTTCACTTAAATTCTTAAACAATTCCTATGTCTCATCCTCTGATTTCATTAAGAACTAGTTTTAGACCCGCATAATATGCGGGTCTAGAAAAAATTATATCAGTATAAATTTTTTATCTGAATATTACAGGTACAACAATTGATCGTTTAATTTTATATTTAATTTATTTTATAAAAGTATGAAGAAAAAAAAAAGGATAATGTTGAAAAATAAAAATAAAATTGTAAGCTAAAAAACAAATAATGTCAACCTCTGAAATAATTATTGTTCATCACTCACATTTATTTTTAGAAAATAGTATATAATATGTAAATAATCTCCTAGAGGATTTTTTAAATTTTCTATTTTCTTTAAATAATAGTTTAAAATAAGCTAATAGGGTTTATATATATATATATATATATATATATATATATATATATATATATATATATATATATATATATATATTGTTTAAAAGTTATATGTAACTAATTGATGGAGAGATATAATTTTATTTTATTAAATGGCTGGAGAGGAAGAAGGAGAGGGAGATGAAGAGATAAAGTTACGTATAATTAATTATAATGAAAACAATCTTTATATAAAATTAAATATTTATCCTTGATACTATATTATTAAAGAATTAATTAAAACTATCTAATAAAAAATTACTCTTATAACTCTCTTAAAAGAATTACAATTTTGGTTTTTAAATTCTGTTTATGTAAATATATTTATAATTTTTTAATATTTTTGGGATCAAATGATGGTTGCTACATTTTTTAAGTATTTAAAAAGTATTTCATGCTGATTTTTTAGAATTTAAAATTATTATGAAAATTAAAAATTGTTGATTTATGTAATATATTTTCTATTCTACCTTTTTTTTTTTTTTTTTTTTTTTCTTTTTAGGATCAAACAATAGTTTTTTGCATTTTTTGAGTACTTAAAAAGTACTTGCTGTTGGAATTTTTAAATTTAAAATTACTCTAAAATTAAATAGTTTTTTATCTATGAAATTTAATTACACTTCATATATAAGTTGTTTAATTTTTTATTTTATTTTTTTTGAATTATTTGGTGAAGTTTTCGTATGAGATTTTATTTACTAATACTTTCACTCAGTTAAAAATATTAAGCTTGTGGATTTTCTATTTGTAATTATAATTATTTTTTAAAATTAAAATAATTATAGATTTTAATATTATTATTAATATTATTTATTTATTTATTGTGAAATTTCCAATAGGCATGAGGTTTATTGATGAAAAAAGAAAAAAAAAAAAAAAATATAAGAACTTAGGAAGAGGTGGTAATAATTAATGAAAAAAAAAAACGAAAACTCACCAAAAGACTTAAGGAGTTATTCTCAAATCTCATTGGAAACTTCTCTCTCCATCCACTTTTATATATTAGTATTAGATGTTCTCCCACATGAAGTATCCATCATTTGGCGGTTACTCCCACCTAGTCCTTCATAGAAGCTTTGCATTAATTTCCATCTCGAGACTTGATGATGAGGACATTTGCAAAGCAATTCTTTTAACTTTTTCCAACTCTAATGGCATTGTTCTCTTGGAAGTGAGGGTTCTTCTAACCTTATTTGTTTTTCCTATAAGATAATATTTCCTAAGGAATTCTTTTTCCATGTCAGCCCAAGTGCCAATAAAAGTTGGGGCTAAAGAATACATCGAATGCTTGGCTTTATCTTTAAGAGAAAAGGGGAATAATCGTAACTTAACTGCATCGTTAGACAAATTGGATATTTTGAAGTTTGTACTGATTGTTCAAAAATTCATCTAAATGTTTATAAGTATTTTAATTCTTCATTCTGTAATAAGTAGGAAGCATTTGAATTATTAATGATTTTATTTCAAATGTGTGTTCTCCCACTATAGTTGGTAAGCAGATACATGAAGGAGATACGTAAGCAGGAGTGTAGTACTCTTCGAGTGATTTTGGTGTCTCTTCATATTTATTTCTACGGGAATTGATTTTAGTACATGATTTTTAGGTATAAATCTCGCTTTACTAGGAGCATTATACAAGATAAAGCCTAAAATTATATCCATGTAATTATGTGATCGTCTACCGTTCATACAAAGTTTCTCCTAATTTTAAATACTAAACCAATCTAATAAACTTTTAAAGAGATAATACATAAGATGCTAGAAAAGAAAGAAAACAAGAATTACAATTAGAATGTATAACCTGGTGTCTAAAAGTAGTTGTGGCAATTGTGTTATAAAATGTGGTTACAAGATTCTGATATGTAGAAATAAAATATTCACATGGTAATAATGAAAAATAATAAAATAGGCACAATGGATGAAAAAATAAGATAAAATTAATAATTAACATTGTTAATCCGCGGCAACGGCATCAAATTTGATCGCTCAAATATAAATTCAGATTTAAGCACAAAATATTATAGTATAATACGCTTGAATAAGGGTGTCGAATCACAGGGATTGAATTATAATTATCAATTTTATCTTATTTTTCTCAAGTGAAAAATCGGTACTTGGATTGGTTTTGAATTTTAAGAACCAAATAGAAAAAAATTATTTAATTGAGATAAAATATAGAAAAAATTGGGTTAGGGACATGCATAAGTTCATCAATTTATCCTATAAACTTCATTCTTATTTGTTTTGGTTCTGCGTGTAATTAAGTAATATTAACTACAAGCCAAAATTACTACGAAAGATAAGTCGACCACTTAATTGGTATAAACTATCTTCACGATTCAATTTCTACTTTAACTAATCTAAAATGAATTAATCATTTAGCATAATTTATCGAATTAAGTCATATCGATTCTAATTAAAACTTATTGTAAATATGTTAGATTTAAACCACGAGTATTAAATCTAACACTACAAATAGAAACAAATTCAGATTCAAACTTCAACAAGAATATTTAGAATGTAAATTCATTAAGACAAATATTTAAAATTAAAATCATTGTTTTAGAACCTTACACACATAAGAGTTGAAGATAAATGAACAAGAATGAAATTTACATAGATAAATCTAAGAAAATATACAACCCTAACCGGATTGACATATTTAGCCTCATGGAGTTACAAAATATCATCATTTATTCTTCCTCTTTGCCTTATAACTTTAAGATCCTTTTCCCTCTGATGGAGTTTTTTTTTTTTTTTTTTTTTTTATTATTATTCCCTGAAGAAGCACCCCCCAAAATGATGAATGAATCCCCATTTAATACTGCCGAATAATCCTAAACACAATAGTGAGTCCCCCAAAATTGTCCAGCCTTGATTGCTCTTTAATTACCCCATAATTACCTATACACAATATTGAATCCCCTCCCAAATTGCCCGGCCTCCACTTCTCTTTACTTACCCCTATTAACAATTATTTGTAACGGTTCCCCAAATTGGAGAACCGTTAACGTAAGCCCAACGTGCGACATCGCGAGTCGCAAGGCTTTCTCCATTTTCGGCATTTTTGGGTATTTTCTTGATTTTCGATTTGATTTGTATTTTTCTTCTCTTTTTTTGATATTTTTTTATGCTCTAACTTGTACTTGCAAAAACAATAAAGCATATTATTACTGATTGAAATTGATAAAAAGACTAATTAAAAATTGATAAAAAGGACTAACAAAATTATAGAATAAAAGTGGAATTTTGATATAAAATTTGAAAATGAACACTCTCTCTCTCTCTCTTTGATTGCTCTATTGTTTTGATTCTTACTATCAAATAGAATTAAAACAAATCTACCTTAGATCCTCAGAATTAGAATATGATTTTTTAGATATTACGAAGAAACTATTCCTACAGAGTTTCTCGTGTGGATACTATATATTGTTTGAGGTAAAACATTTGTGTAGTTTCTAAGAGAATCAAACTCGGTTGTTGATTCGGGATCAAATCAAGCCACTCTTGGAAGAACCTACTCAGATAATGCATTAGGATCAATCAATTAAGAGGTAGAAGCACCAGAAGAGGTATAAAGTTTAAATAAGATTTAAATTTTATCCTATTTATTTTTGTTTAAGTTAATACATACAGATTCGCCTTTAAAAAACTCTGTTTATTAAATGGATTTATTTTTTTATTTTTTGTTATCCGCTGTGTAAATCTCTAGTTTTTAGTATCTGGTTCCTTTAGAGGGAATGAGGTTGGAGTGGTGTAAAGTTTCGTCCGGTTTGTTCCTATATAAGGACTTGTCGGGTGGTCCCAACAAAATCTCTCAGGTTAGAGTAAGTAAACCAAATAGACAAGAAGGTAAGTAGGAGTAATTAGTTGATGAAAGCGTATCTAGAACCATAAAAAATGCTTCTATTTTTAAATATGGAATTTTAGATCAGAGGAAATCACGATAAGACTAATCAAGTGCTCAAACCTTAATTTGGCCTTATTAGGTACAAAGTCGAGCTATGTCCCACTCCTAATCATGATTGGAGACGGTAATCGATTACTCAGTCCCTCTCGACGATCCCATTTACAAGGCCCATGGCCCAAATCGTAGAAAAAACTGTTGTACCCCTGAATGTTGGGAAGATAAAAAAAAAATAAAAATAAAAAAAAAAAAAAAAATACAAACAACCAGAGAGGATGGACATGATAGCAAGCGATAACCCCCATCAATTATGTGACATTTCAATAATTTGTAATCAATTCTTACGATGATTCAAAGTTCGTCAATAAAAAAAAAATTCTGCATTACAAGCAAAACAACATTTCGATCTTGAAATTGATGTAATTTGAAAGATAGAATGAAATTACATGGAAATAAAATGAAATTCCAATCAACTCAAAACACTATAATTAACAAAATACAGAAAAAATCTTAGTACAATCTTGAACATGAATGGAAAAAACACAAACCAAAAGCAATCTCCCACGCCTAATCTTAGCATATTACAACATTACACACGGCATTAAAGAAATCAAACAATTTACAACGACCGAAAAAAAAAAAAAAAAAAAACTTTTTTATATAAAATACTTTTATGCCTCAACAATAACCTTCCCAGTAGCATGGCCATCAATGATCTTAGCCCAACCATCTTCAGCCTTACTTAGACTGTGTTTAGAGTCGATCACCGTCTTTATCTTCCCCTCTTTCATCAAATTCACGACACATGCCAAGTTCTCACCTTTCGGATTCACCAACAATGGGACCAGCTGTTTCTTCGAGAAGGTCAATTTCTTCTTGGCGAAGGTCCACATGGCGGCCGCGCCGGGTGACAGATCTATCACCTTCCCGTTTTTGCTCAGGTTGGGCTCGAAGGTGGACCAGGGGAAGCCGGTGGCGCAGTGAACCACGGCGTCATATTTCTTGCCGGAAGGGCTTTTTAGGGCCGCACCGTCGGGGGTTTTGTAATCGAGGACCTCGTCGGCGCCGAGGCTTTTGACGAAATCGATGTTGCGGGCGCCGCAGGTGGCGGTGACGTGGGCGTTTCCGAGCTTCGCGATTTGGACGGCGTAGTGGCCCACGCCACCAGAGGCGGCAGTCACAAGGATGTTTTTCTGCAGTCCGGTGCCGTCGAGTTTGACGCCAGCGTTTTCGGTGACGGCAAGGAGGGCGGTAATGGCGGCGATGGGGAGGCCGGCGGCGTCCGCAGGTGATATTTCCTGCGGCCTTGAAACGGTTAAGTTCTCCTTGGCCACGGCATACTCCGCCAATCCACCACCGTTCTGTCGTTCAAAAAGAAAAATGATCGCTATCAAACCCCACCTAAGAACCTTTTTTTTTATTGTTTTTGTTCCCAACAAATTTTTGAAACACAAACAAAAATAACATGGAATAATTGTGAGAGCAGCAAAACATAAACATCTTTTTCCAATATTTCAATTTTTGTTCCCATTATATTGGGAACAAAAACAGAAAGAAACACTAAAAAACAGAGTCCACGTTTATATTCCCGTAGAAGTATGAGAACAAATATATATACACTTCCCCAAGAAGTTTAGAACAAAGTTCCGAGAACAAATCTCCGTAGTTTCTTTTTCTATTCAAAATTTTCTAGAAACATAAATCTAAGAACAGAGATGGTACATAAGACCCCGTTTGTTTTTTCTGTTCTGAAAAATTAGGAATACAGCATAAAAATGTTAATATCAAAAAGAAAAAAACTGTTTTTTATGTACCAATATCTTGAGAACAGAAAAAAAAAAAGATCTAGGAACAGAAATCAATCACTTACATCAGCACTGAGAAAACTAACAACTTTGTCCCCAACATTGAAGTTTTTAACTCCAGATCCAACCTCAATAACCTCTCCTGTTACATCAGTACCTGTTTAAAAAAAAACACATACATACGATGCTTGATTATCAAATGGTTCATTCAATTGCCTAATTACATGATTAGGCTATGAACAATCGCGATTGCAAGTAATTTTTAGCCTAATAATAATAAATATGACCGAAGAAATTTCATTTATTAATTTGTGTTTGATTGCCTAAATTGTCATATTTCATGAATAATCTTATTCGTGATGAATTGATATGTAGATTTACATGTGTAGGATTTAAAAATGGCATGACATTTAAATTTTAATTGTAATTGATGGTAGTGGATTTAGTCACGGGGTGTGCAACGGAAATATCCAAAGGTCCCTGATATGGGCCTGTGGTTTCCGCGGTTCAAAAAGACCCAGCCGCCATGGCTAATGGGCTAAGCCCTAACAAAGAGAAGAACGCCCGGGGCGAGCCCGCGAGTACCCAAAATTCCGATTTGCTTATGGGCTGGGTTCAAGGGGTGAGTCAGGCGAAAAGTTTGTTAGAGGGAGAGAGAGTCACGCTGATATTGCTTCTGGGATCTGCACATGCCAGAAGAGCATGAGAATAACAAAATCATGATTACACTGATAACAGAGTCATGTTGCAGACTCTCTCTCCTCCTTCCCGTCGCATGAAAGACTATATAAACCCAGGTTAGCCTGAGATAAGAGAGGCACAATTTTGGATTCATAATTAGTTTTGTATCTTCTTCTCAAAATATTTTTATTCTCACGCCGGAGGTTTTACGCCGAGATCCATCCCCTCTAGGCACTCCAGGAGCGAGGAGTGAAAGATTGCAGAGATTTATTACAAATTCACGATTTCTCGGTAACATCAGTAATAATTAGCTAACTGATTTCAAAAATTAAAATTGCACTATTCTTTTGAAAATCGTCTAATTATTGAATTACAAAAAAGTGATTTTAAACACCATCGTTAATAGTTGTTCTAACTAGTCGAATTCAAGATCATGAAATAGAACAGATTTTAAATTGCTACAATCCGGATCAAAGCATGCAAAGAAAAATGAGTGATCTCTAAGAGCAGAATCAACCAATACGTTCAACGTATAGAGCAAAAGTTCAAAAACATAATATTTAAAAGCATAAAAAAAGTTCCAACTGATAGGCAAGGAAGAGATTTAGATAGATAACTGGATATAATAATTAAACAATTATGAACAAATTTTTTTATTAAAACAGCGGTGATTTGGAAAAAGAAGAAGTACCAGGGGTGTAGGGAAATTTGCGGGGCATGAAGGGACGCGCCACGCCTTTTTGAATCTTGATATCGAACGGATTCAAACCGACGGCTTCCATTTTGATCAGAACCTCATCTTTTTTCGGAGAAGGAACTGGAATTTCGACATGCTGTGGCAAGATCGATCGCAAGAAAAAAATTAGAAACTCAAAACATCGACGATTCAAGAAAAAAAAAATGAAATAAAATAAGCAAGGGAGAAATTAACCTTCAAACTATCAACGCCTCCGCCATAGCAATTGTACTGAATCGCCTGCATAACCTTTCCAGACGCCATAATTCAGATCTTCAACTGTTCTAATTGATCAGAGAGAGAAGAAATACAGAAGACTTGAATCTACAGAGATTTAGAGAGAGTTATAAAGAGAAGGAAAGAAGCAGAGAAAATGGTGTGAAAGAACCAATAGGTGCATCTGGTTTACAAATGGCGCGTTTTATATAGAGTATAATATAATAGATATTATATAGCCGTCGTCTTAATCTTTGTTTTACCCTTTCCGGGGATTTGACTTTTTTATTTGCTTATGCTTATCTTAATTCACACTTCCGCAATGGGCTCGGATCTACACAATTACGGTTGCTTAAATACGCATGGTATCTTCATGTTATATGTTTAATTTCGGATTATAAATTTTGTGCACATGGATCATTCCCTTGCTTATCAATCAGTCTATCATGCTAAATAATTCAATACACAAGCGCACAAACAAGACATGAAAACGCCCTACATACAACAACTAACTCTTTATTCTACTCAAAGTAAAACGCCCTACATGGATAACAAAAAAGGTATACACAGATCCCGGTCAACAGCTGCAGGAACATGCTCTTTATTGAATTTTGATTCTCACCTACGAATTTAAGGGAAGAAGATGACAGTTAATATCTTAACTGTTAGGATCATGCACAACCATTTGTTTGGACATGTGTCAAGATAAGCAGGTATGACAGTTACTCAACTTTATTTGCACAAATACAAGTAATTCTCTCGATATGTTTGGCACGTAAACTGAACTTCACCCATACTTAGTGTTGACCCAAAGATCTACCCAAGAGTAGGGTGAATTTGATAGTTTAAAAATTTAAATCAATTAATTAATCCTAATCGATTTTATCTTGTTAAATGTGGAAACGTGGAAACCAGATGCACATATAAAGAGTAAGGGACAAAGAAATTGACACGCAAAATTCATAGTAGTTCGGCAAACTACTCTTACTTACGTTTACTCTCTTAAGCTCTTACATGAAATTCAAATTAACTAACTGATCCTGATCATTTTCCCAAGTAAGAATCAAACCTTTACACTAATCATTTTTTCATGTAAGAATTACACTTTTACAAACCCTGATTAGATAAGCTTCTTTTATACTTAATCTCACTTTCACCCAAATCAATTACACTTAAGTTTGAGTTACAACTCACAAGTAAAAAAATGTATGTTTGTTCTCACAAGAGCTTCTTCCAACTCACTTCTAAATAAACTCAATTAATGTCCTAATTTGGTGATAAAAGTGTTTATGCAATGTGTGAGTAACTAATTAATCTGGATTTTTAAAGATAAGCACATAAATAATTAAAACCAGATTTCAAAATGTTGTTTTAAAGAATATTAAATAATTTTTGCAAAAGATATTTTTTTTTTATCACAAGTATAGAAGGCCAGCTTGGAAATTGAAATATAAATAACAATTAAGGCAGAGTATTTTGAGCACAAAAAAAAATAATTAGAAAGATCTTACCAAGATTTTTTCAAGAAAGATTATGATAAGAGCACGATTTTCTCGATTTTTCGAATAAACTTTTCAAGATCAGAAATTTCATAAAAATATTCCTCAAAAATACTTTTAAGAAAATTATGATTTTTCACTTTAAAAATTAATATTTATTGATACTTATTTTTTGAAATTCGCTGGTCTATATATAGTATTTTCAAAAATGGTCTATAACGACTATTTTTCAAACGATATACCCCTTAAATAAATCTGGTTATAACAACTACTTTGAATAAAAATATTACTTTTAAAACATTCATTTTAGTCCTTAAAAATAATTAGATCTTGATGTAGTAAAAAAATTTCAGTCACGTGTCAATCTCCACATGTACTAGAAAGTTTTTCGTTTTCCTTTCTTACCTGCAAAATCGTGAATTCTAATGGGAACACAGGTGTGGTGTCAGTTAAAGAACCTCCGGCGTGAGAATAAGTTAATCTGAATATAGTGAGAATAAAATAACATATTAGAAATCAGTCTCCTATTACCTATTACCTTCCTCCATTTTATAGGGTGATTTGCTTGTTATCACTTGAATAGAAATATCATTCAGTTATTCGTATCTCTCTACCGTTACGTATAGTAGTCATTATCCCCGTAATAAAAGGAGAATATATGTAACAATCACCATTAATCATGGACTGTTACAGTTAATTCAGACTTACCTTAACGTATATAGGTTTTGATCCAAATTCTGAAATGACTATTTCCTCTTTGGCTTTCGACATTGTGAGCTTATAAATATCCAATTATAGGCCTTATCATGTGACAGTTTATATATTCATATAGATCACCTAATCAGTGTTTGAATCATGGGCTTATGCCGCCCCAACCCATTTAACAGGCAGGCTTATCCGACTTCAATTCGAAGCTCATATAACGGATCCGACCCGTTTAGAATTTTATACCTAGGTTAGTTTGGGGCGGGAGTTTTACACACATCATATTTTAACTCCAAAAAGTATGGAAAGAGGTCACCGAAAAGATCACAAAATCATAAAAAAGGACTAAATAATAAAATCTTTAAAACATATCCCAAATCTTTGAAAAACTATTTTCAACTAATAAAATATGAATGATTTTACAATATTCAAATAATGAAAATAAGGTTGGAAGATCTTTGAAAAATGTTCAAATAAAATTAAAATTTCGAACATCATTAGTCAACCATTTTTTCCATCAGTTGACCGGTTTAGTTCAACCTTCAAAAATCTACCCGTTTTCAAGATGTTTCGGTCGACCGATTCTTAGTGTGAGTCGACCGATTTCAAATCTATATCTCCCCTTCACTCAAACAGTTGACTGAAAAGGCTCAAAAATCAGTTTTTTGGAACTTGTATCTGACAACTGACCAGTCTATTTTTCAGTCGACTGAAACAACTATTTTTAAAATTTTTGACTTCTTTTCAAATCAAGGTTTGATCATTTACTTAGAAAACTCTTTTTAAATTAGAATTTATCACTTCTTACCGTGATTATAAACACATACAAACTTATTAAATAGTTTTAAGTGTATTGCGTGATCCTAGTCGGGTTGCATTAAGAATTTAAAAAGAAGTTGAGTTGTTTTTATCTAAGAATACAAATAAATATTCTTATTAAAAAAAGTCTTCAACAGCTTTCATTGCAAGCAATTAGAACTTCTAATAAAGTTTCTTATTTCTCCTCATTAAATATTGGATCTAATTTCTGTAAATAATTCTCAATAAAACAATTAGTCCCATAAAACATCCAAATTATTTGTTTTATCAAAACATCAAATAATACCTTAGGGTCAACACTTAGTTTATTTTACTTCACCTTAATCGGGTACCAACAAAATTAATCCGTCCAGATAGTCTTGCGCCTATTCTCGCCGCGTTAATAGCCTATGAATTTTATAGTAGTGATCCCTGTTTTTCTAAAATCGGGCTGGTACCCCCATTTCCAACCACACGAAGGGTGGAACCCCCCGTTTTTCACAATATGTATGAAATGGTCTAGATGGATTTGTGAACCTGATTTTTTAAAAAAAATACATATATAAAAAAAAAGACAATTGGTGGGAATGTTGTAATAATGACACCAAATTAATAAAAAGTTTCAAAGCAAGTAACTACTTTACTTTTAATCTTATCCATTCGACTCCATAGAAACACTAATATTTTAATTATGGATACGTCACCAACAACTACCCCACTACGCCAGTCATGAGATTTTGGCCATTGTTGGTCGCCAAAACCTCTATCACCGATCATCGAAATTATTTTTAGTTACATTCAACTTGTTTTTAATAATATTTTTTTAATATATATTTTACTTATAATTTTTTTAATCACATTCAACTAATTTTTCTGTTGTCGAAAAATTATTTGAATGTAACTAAAAGTATACTAAAATATGATTAAAAATACACTAAAAAATATAATAAAAAACAGTTACGTGTAACTAAATTTAATTAGAAGCATTTGATTAGAGATATAAGAAAACATTGGTTATAAAACTATAACACAAATTAAAATATAATTAAAAATTTATACTTAAGTTAAAATTAAAATAAGATAAATTATAGGTTAGTCTCTTTATTTAGACTATTGACGAATTATTATCTCTATAAAAATGGATCTACTAGTCATGTTTTTTTTTTTTTTGGAAAACGATTTGACACCTTATAAAAAAAAATGTTATACTGATTTCTAATAAAAAAGTAATTTTTTTTAATAATTAACGGGGTGAAGGACTCCAAATTAATGCGTCAAAAATATGTACAAAATAGAAATAAAGCACAAATAAGAGAGACATTGACTTCAGGAAAAAGTATTGGTGGCCGCTTCGATTTCTAGAAGGCATAATAGTAATAAATAATGAAGTTATAGCTGTATATCACGTTATTTAAGTTCATACTTAGGGGACGGGACCCATATTTTTTCCACATCCGCTTTTATCCATTACTATACTAATTAATTCCGCTAATTTTGTAGGGGGTGTTCAGACAGCACATATGATAATTATTTTATATTTTTGTCTTACTCTCCCAATTCTTAGCAAATGCCAAAAGTTGACTTTTCTCTGTCAATGTTTTACGCCTTCAAAATTAATAACTGAATTTTCAATTCAACGTTGAATAAGGCCGCACTTCTATTATTTCATTATTAATAATAATTATATTTTGGGCGACTTTATTATTTATTTCTTCAAATCAATTATAATTTTTAAAGCAAAATATATTTTAAACTCCTAACTATTGACACATTTCTCCATAGTTATTTAAATTCTCTAAATATACAATCAGTTTTAAATGGTCCTCCAGTTACCTTTCTCTGCCGATTCACCCCCATAACAGGGGGTAACCGTTCACCGCCCGTAACAAGGGTGGACGGGGTGAATCACCCTCCTAATAGGGAGTGAACCGGCGGAGAGGGAGAGAGAGAGAGAGGGTTGAGCGGTAGAGAGAGCGAGAGGTGAAAAAGAAAAAAGAAAAGAGAAGAAGAAAAAAAATAGAAAAAGATTGTTTAACCCTTCATTTCTGTTTGATTGGATAGAAAATGTAATAGAAGGACCATTTAAAACTAAATGCATATTTAGAGGGTTCAAACTAAAACGAAAAAATTTATTAGACTATATATAAACGCGTCAATAGTTAAAGGGTTTAAAATGTAATTTTTTCTAATTTTTAAGAGCTCGGAGATTCTTTGTGTTTAAAATATTATTTTAATTTTTAAACTTAAAAGGGCATAAACTATAATTAAATTTTTGAGAGGTTTGAATGAGATAAATGGTATAGAGAAGTTTTGAATATCAAACATTTATCTTTTAAATTTAAATCTTGATCGATAAAATATCTTTCCATCCTGATTTATTAATATACTAGGGATTTCCGTATGTAAAAGTAGTATATTCATTTTCAATTTTAAATGTTAAAGCAAAAATAGTAAATAATTTAAAAATTGACCAATAAAATATATAAATACAACTTAAAGGGTATAAAATATAATTAAACTCAGTCTCTTTGTAGGAATCTTTCTTTATAAATATTTCATCAACTCATTTGAAAATAAGTCCTGAATTAATAGATCTGTGGGAAATTTGTTAGGAATAAAAGTTAGGTATAAAAATTTATGAGATGAGGGAGATTTATTAGGGGTAAAAAATATTATAAAATGATCTAACCCGTTAGATAAAAATTGATCCAACGATAAAAAAATGTCTAAAATATAAAATATGTCCTGATTTATGGAGTAAATTATTTATATAGATTATATTAAAATATTATCTTTATAATAGCGGACACTTGTATTTTTTTATTTTAACATTTAAATAATTTTTTTAACAAATTAATTTAAAAAATAATGCTTAAAAATGTGTTCGTGTCTTATAATTTTTATTTAGTTTTTAATTTTTTAAAAAAGGAATGTTTTTACAAGATTTTTGGATAATTTTATTTGAAAATAATTTTATAAAAGCAGCTCAAATGGACTGAAACTTTTCTTCCAAGTTTCATGCAAACGCGTAGCTAATAGCTGTTGGGTCCTTTTCTGTTCTTGCTTCCTTTGATTGGTCTTTTCTTTTTCCTTTGATTTTGTCCAAACGAGGAATAATGCTATAACACCTATTTTCCTTTTTTCTATTTTTAGTTAATAACCGTCATTTTTTTGACAAATTCATTATTGATTTAATAAATGTTCATTTGACCAAAGCTAAAATTCATTTGATTACAAGATGTCAAGACTCAAGAATTAGTGGGTTTTCAATTTTTTTTTCTTTCAAATACACGGATCTAATTTTACTATCTTCCGTTCCTCTCAAAAGTTCTAAATTTTTTTATATCATTTTACCTTCTCTCTTTTTCTTTCTCTTATAACATATGAATTTCGAAAATTCCACACTTTAGATATGAATATTAAATAAAAAAAAGGGAAAAAGACATTTTTGGTTCCTGGAAGATGGCGAAAGTGTTCAATTGGTTCCTAAAATTTAAAACTCGACACATTTGATCTCAACATTTTAAAATTGTTCCAAATTGACCCTTGGGTCGGGTTCCGTTAGTAAAATTTGAGGGAATTGGATGGAAAAAGTCACGTGACAAGCACATGACGTTTGGCCAAGGGTACATGCGCCATTTCATTCTTATTAATTTAATGGGGTTTATTTGCATATATTGTTAAACTAAGAGGGTCAAAATATTTTTTCCCAAACCATTTTCTTCTCTTTTTTTTTCTCTTTTTTTTTTTTTTTGTCTTGTTGGCTCCTCATACCCTCCGTTTCTTTGCACCACCGAGCAGCACCACGCCACCACACAACCGCCTCTACCATTGTCGTCTGCTTCTTCTTCGCCATCCTCCATCGTCTGCTTCTTCTCCATCCTGCATCGCCGTCGTCTGCTTCTTCTACATCCTCCATCGCCTTCGTCTGCTTCTTTTCCATCATCCGTCGCCGTCGCCGTCATCCGCTTCTTCTCCATCCTCCATCGCTTCAACTGTCATCATCTTCGTTGTCTGCTTAGCATCGAAATCGAAAACGATTTCGATTTCGAAATGGAAACTAGGCTTTCGATTTCGAAATCGAAAAATTGATTTCGAAAACTTTCGATTTCGATTTTGTTTTTGAAATCGAAAGGTTTTCGATTGATTTTGATTTCATTTTTGAAATCGAAATCCAACCGTAGGTTCGATTTCGAAAACGAAATTGAAATGGAAATTAGGCTTTTGATTTCGAAATCAAAATGTTGATTTCGAAATCTTTTGATTTCAATTTCGTTTTCGTTCGAAAGGGTTTCGAAACCTCAGGTTCGATTTCAAAAAGTCGAACCAGATGCGACGGTTACGGCGGCAGCAACCGATGGAAAGTCGAAGAAGGTTAAGACGTCGTTTAAGCTTGCGGCGGCTCCCATGTTTCTGTTTCTGCTTCTGTTTCCCATATTTCAGTTTCTGTTTCTGTTTCTCGTTCAATTTCTGTTTCCCATGTTTCTGTTTCTGCTTCTTTGGCGGAGGCGACGGTGTTGGTTCGTTTGGTGGTGGTGTTGTGTTGTTTGGTTTCGTGGTAGAATCGGCGGTGGTGTTCGGCGGTGGAGGGCGTTTGGCTCGGTGGTGTAGGGACAAAGTAGAATAATTGAAAGAAATAAAGGAAAAAAATATTTTGACGCCTAGAAGTTTAGATGACTTCTCAAATTAACCCATTTGAATAAAAAGATTAAAATACTCTTAATGAAACGTTGATCGTCAGTTGACTTAACGGAATCTGCATCAGGGGTCAATTTGGAATGATTTTGAAATGTTGAGATCAAATGTGTCGAGTTTCAAATCTTAGAGGCCAATTGGACACTTTCGCCATCTTTCAGGGACCAAAAATGTTTTTTTTCCAAAAAAAAAAAAACACAATTAATTTAAGCTCAAAATCAAATCCCTTCAATTTTCAACCATTTTAATTATGAATCCATCCATTTTTAAATCCAGATTCAAGTCCCAAATGAAATCGAAAGTCTGAAAAAAAAATATTGAAAACAAGTTTTATCGAGCGAATTACGATATCGAAAAATTTGAGGACCAAAATGAATTTATGATAAAGCTCTTAATTTCAAAATATTTCACATAAAAATCTCTTTCAAAATATATCATTTTAGAATATTAAAAAAAAAAAAAAATATTTAACGTTCAATTTGAGGCAAAAATATTTCCTGAAAATGTTCACAAAATTTGAAAAAACAAAAGAATAACAATAGACTATCTAACCCTTCAGTCGACTATTCTAAGACAACAAATACAAATCTAACACGGGTCTTCAAAACTATTATCAACTTACCAAATTTACCGGACACCTACCTCTTTAACTAATTTAATGAACTTAAATTGAGAAGTGTTAGGAGTACCTCTAATGTTCTTGGAGATGACTTTATTTGTTATCTCATTCACACCAATAATTAGTTTGGATATACATTTTTGCTCAGAACATTTGATTGTTTCCATAATATTATTCTTTGCAAATATCGCTTGAGGCTTCTTGGTGATTTCTCATTTTGGCTTTCATAGACTTTTTCTATTTGTGCCTTTTGTTCCAACACTTTTGGTATGTAACACTGCATAAGATTTTTTTGCATGTCGTCCTTTGGTACCTATTTCATTTTGAATCCATTTTTGTTAGAAACAAATTTAATACTTTTGAATGGACAAGACACTTTAAAATGACCAACTTTATTGTAATAATTACGTCTCAACTTCAACTAATCATTAAATATATTACCATGATAAATAGCATGAGAAGTAGAGCATGTATAATTTCCAACAATAGCTAATAACAATCATAGGCTTGTGATGAATAATGAGACGAAGTATGTCCAATTTCATACTTTGTTTTGATAGACGAGTGAACATACTTAGGGCATGTTTGATAAAAAAATTAAGTGCTTAAAACTGATTATATTAAGTATTTAATTAATTAAGTTTGTTTGATAAATGTAATTAGTATTACTTAATTAATTAAGTTAACTTAAAAATTAAGTCAAAATGTGAATAAAAAATTAAGTCAAAGTCTTTCACTTATTTTATTTTGCTTAATTCACTTCATTATTTCTCACTTAATTTTTTTTATATTTTGACCATTTTACCCTTGATCCCATATGAGAGTTTAATTAAAATTATGATTAATGAGAATTGAATTATTTTATAGTTTTACTTTTATTTTATATTTAAATTATTGTTATAATTTAATTTAAATAATCAAATTACATAAAAAAAAACACATAATATTTACGTATTTTTAGGTTAATTTCTACTTTGAATTTTAATATTTTTTTTTAAATGGCACCCTGATTTTATTGCTTTGTTCTCAATTTTTTTTTTCCACATTATCTTAATTCAAGGTAGTTATGTAAATTAAACAATTTTTAGCATACAAATTTTGTACTTATCAAATAAATAAAAAAATTCAGAACTTTATTTTCAGCACAATTTTATCAAACAACCTTCTTAAATTTTCAGCACTTAAAATTTCAGCACTTAAATTTTCAGCACTTAAAAAGTAAGTTGTTATCAAACAAACCCTTAGGTTCACTTAATATAGCTTTGCATTTGTTCTACAAAACATCAATATCTGAATTTGTAATAGCTAATTTAATTTCAAACCCTTCCGCCTGATTGATTTTTTGGATTCTACTCATAAGTGTCATAAAATCCTCGAAGAAATTGCATTTATCAGTAAGAAATTACTGTAATATTCTGGTTCATCTTTTTCTTCTTATTTGTGGGTCTGTTAGGGTATTAGGGTTTGATTTTTTTAAGTTTTGAGCTGAATTTCATCCGGAGAAATGTTAGGGAAAAAAACCTACATTTCAACAAGATCTACACATTCAAGATGTGGAAGAACTTCATTAAAAGATGATTATTTAGTGATTTGGGGTCTAGGGTTTTCAAGGGTAATTTACTGCAACGACCTAAATGGGTTTGAGTAACAAGTTCTATTATTTTTCTTATCTTATCTTATATATTATATATTTGTTGTGGTGAGAGTGAATATTTATTATTTATTTTTAATTTTATTATTCATTTTTTGAATGATGGCAACAAAGTTACTATGTTTTGATTTTTTTTTTTTTGATATTCGATGTAATGACAACAAATTTATTAAACAATTAAGAACTAAACATTCAAGATTTTAAATTTACTGTAATATTAATTTTGATTTGTTAAATTTACTGCAGTGTTTGATTGTGATTTAATGAAATTTGTTGATCTTTTTTTTAATTATTTGTCGTAGTGATGGAAGTGACAGTGTTAATAATAAATATTTGTTATGGTGATGGTGGTGATAGAAATATTTGTTATGGTAATGATGGTGGTGATAATAAATATTTGTTGTGGTGGTGGTAGCGGTAATGATAACGAATATATGCTCTAGTGGTGGCAGTGGTGATAGTGATAACGAATATTTGCGGTGGTGGTATCGATGATAGGAATATTTATTGTGATGATGGTGGTGGTGGTGATAGTAAATGTTTATTGTGACGGTGGCGGTGGTGATAGCTAGTATTTGTTATGGAAGTGGCAGCGGCTGCAGCGGCGATAATATCGAATATTTACTGTAATAGTGACGGCGATGATAATAAATGATTGTTGTGGTTGTGACATAACAATAAATATTTTTGTGGTAGTTATAGAGTTCATTATTTAAAAAATAATTGAGTGACATTTTTGCTATAAAAATAATATATTTTGTAAATTGAGATTTTCAAATATTAAAGAAAAAAAAAACATAAACATGAAAAGTTATGGGCTTTTGGACCCAAAAAAATCATTCTAAAGAACAATTCTATATATACACCCCTTATTGTTGGATGTACAAAATTTCTAAATATAAACTTCCAAAAATAATCAAAGAACATTCTAAATGTACATCTCTAACATTTTTAAATTACCTTTAATGAATAAGAAAAAAAAAATCCCTTTCATAAAATTTACACAAACTCCCCAACCGAAAGTTCACTTTCTTCAAACTCCATCTCCCCCCCCGCGGCTGTTTTTGTCCCCCATCGACCAGGTCATCTCTCTCTCTCTCTCTCTCTATATATATATATGTATATATATATATATATATATATATATATATATATATATATATATATAATAATCTCCAAAAAATACGGGAGAAACTTGAATCTATAAATCCAAGAGTTTCAAGAGCCGATTAGCCGAATGGATCTATAGATATGTTTGCTAATATTTTTTATTTATTTATTTATTATATTTTAGGTATAGAGAGAGACAGTGGGAGATGAATGTTGAAGGAAATGAGAGAGAGAAGTGGTCGCCAGCGAAGAAGAAGAAATAAAGAAAAAAAATATAGAATTCATAAACGACAAGGTATTTTTGTAACAACGTTATAAATATAGAAGAAAGTAAAATCCATCAAAAAGAGTACAACCCAAAAAAATATTCTACAGAAATGAATGCACATTATTTTATTTACATAAAATTACACAATTTTTTTTCTTTTTCCTGATTTTTGACCAAACCACATGAATTCAAGCATTCTGCATGAAATATCCCACAGCCTCCTTGTAATTCCTCCACAAATCAACCAGAATCTTCCCAACCTTCTCCCCGAACCCCTTCAAAACCTCTGGCACCTCCTTTAGCAACCCATTAATTGAACCCCTCATCTTCTCCACCACCCCTCCCCCCGCAGCACCACCAGCAACCGCCACCTCCAACGCCCTTTCTTTAACAAACTCAAACAATATAGAGGCCAAAAAACTAATTACCTTCATCAAAACCTTCACCAAATACTCCAAGCAGGCTTTGATAAAAGCAACGGCCTGTACTAATCCGCCGTTCATTGCTTCACGGGGGATTTTGAATGCCCGGATCATCAACACGAGAAGGCGAGCCGTTGATTTGAAGATTAAGAGGGAGGCGAGGTTTGATAGGGTGGTTAATGCTAAGAAAATGATCTTGAGGAGGAAGACAGCCATGTTTTTTGGAGGGTGTTTTTTGTTTGGTGGAAGGAAAGAAGATTGGGAGGAAGTTGCAACGGGAAGTTGAAGAGAAAAAAGAGAAGTATGGATAGTCATTTTCATGGTGATGTTGTTTGATGATTAGTTTATTAGGGTTTTGGATAGTTGAAATTTTGTTTTGGATGATTTATGTTTTGCGTGTGGTAACATAAGGAGGAGGGGGGAGCTGCTGTCCACACATTTTTATCAAAAAAATTCTAGGTCACCAAGAATAGCAATTTGTAAATGGAAGACGCTAACAAACTCAGATGTGGAATGCAACATAAAATAATTTGAAGCACAGAATTAAGAACAATTTATAGAGGACTATTTTTGGTAGTCAATATATATCTATATATATATATGTGTGTATTATCATGTAAATCCGCAACTAGTTATAACCTAAAATCATATATGGCAATAAGTATTCAAGAGGTGTTTGTTGGGTTGGTAAGGCAATAAGTATTCAAGAGGTGTTTGTTGGGTTGGTAAGGGGAGGTGTCTTATTTATTTGTTAACCAGAAGTCGTCTCCCCTAGAAAATACTTAAAAAATTAAATCTTGAATTAAATCTTTAATACGCTAAGCCGATGTAGGAGAGTAAGCCCTTAAGATCGCGCAAAGAAGTAATTAGTCAAGATGCAAGTTAATCCTGACGGCTTACCGTATAATAAAAAAATATATATGGCAACAGTAGAGCAGAGGGGTTTTGCACTTTATGACTTGTGAAGAAGCCCAGACGGGTTTTTTTTTTTTGGCTACTTGTTGTTTATCTTCATTTAATATTTTCTAGAATTTAAAATGTATTTTAATACAATTTTTTCCTTTCTAAATTTTCTCTTTATTTTTAATTTCGTAGTTTTTCTCTCTCTATAATTATTTGTGTATACTGCTTTCACAATATTTCTAGTGATGATATTTAAATATTTTATAGTTTTAAGTGATAACTACTACAAAATAAGTGAATAACAAGGGACACTTAAAGAGACATTTGATAACACAATTCAACATTGAAAGAAAATTCATTAAGTAATTATACAATTATGTGCATTTGATAATAAAATGAAGCAATCATTTAAAATATAAGTATCACTTAAAAATTATTCAAAATTTCAAAATGAAATCCCTTCATTTCACAAATTTCTTATTTGGATAATTATTTGAACTGAAGTATTTAGATAATTTTTTTTTGTTCTATTTTTTATCTCACTTCTGGAAAAAAAAAAACAAAAAAACAAAAACAAAACAATCAGAAACAGGAATTCAAGAACAAATCCAAGAACAAATTCAATCACAAATTTGAAGAAATCCAACAAAACATATTTGAACAATCCAAGAATAAATTCGAAACAGGAATCGATTTCGAAAACGAAATCGAGATTTCGAAATTGATTTCGATTTCGAAAGAATGAAATCGAGATGATGATCGAGTTGAAATCGAAACCCTAATTTGCACTTTCGCCGCCGCCATACCAAACGAAATCGAAACCCAAATCAAAGTAGAAATCAAAACCCTAAATCGAAGCAACAAAATCGAAGTAGAAATCGAAACACTAAATCGATTTCTCTTTTGAAATCGAACCTATTGTTCGATTGATTTCAATTTCGTTTTCGAAATCAATCCAATTGAAACCCTTTGAAAGGGTTTCGATTAATTTCGATTTCATTTTCGAAATCAATCGAACCAGACGACGACGATAAAGTTGCAGACGACGGCGACGGAGGGAGACCAAACGACGACAATGGAGCTCGTTGAATGAGAAGGAAAAACAAGAAAAAAGAAGAAGAACGAATCGCGGCTTACAAAGGTTGAAGAGGGGATCTCATAACAATTGTAAAAATGACCTCCGTGTCCTTTTTACAAAATGAGAAGGAAAGGATTTGAGAAATACAACCTCTCCCAAAAGTATTTACAAATCCTTCCATTCACTCCCAAAATGATTTGACAAATCCCCCCCTCCTATTACCCAAACAAGGAATTTACCAAAAAAAGGATTTTAAAATCCTCTAACCAAATAAAATCCCTCCTAGAAATCCTCTATCCAATCACAACCTAAGTGATTTATGACTCGCTTATTTTTTTTAGCATTTCTCACTTAAAATCATCAAACATATAACTACCACTATCACCATTCAACATTAATATAACAATAATATCTTGTGGAAAGAATTATATACAAATAATTATAGATGGAGAACCTATTAAATTCAAAAAAAATACGGAGAGAAAGTCGTAAAGAGAGTCTTTAGAAAATAAAAATTATTTTAGGGACAAAAAATTATATAATAATAAGTTTTTTGAAGTTAAATTTTTTTCAATAAGTAAATATTTGATATATTCAACATTTATAATTTCAATACTTATAAGTTTTTAGCACTTAATTTTCAGTGTTATCAACAGGTCCCGAGGGTCCGTTAGATAATACAATTTAACGATTAAAATAAAATGCATTAGTTATTTATTTAATTAAGTGTATTTAATAAAAAAAAAATTAAAATGTTACAATTAAATATGGATCAATTTTTTCAGTGGTGTGCACATGATTTGTCACTAATAACTTAGAAGTAATGAAATTTTCATGTATTAAAGGACCACTAAACTACAACCATTAAAATATATGGAGAAAAAATATATAATATAATTGTAGAGAGAGTAAGTATTAACGACAAGAAAATTGAGGATATATATATATATTTAAATCAGTTATAAAGAAACTTTTAAGAGTAAAAAGTAGTAAAAATAAAAGGCGCGCATAGGGGGTCCCTTTTTAATGTAGAAACTACAAATTCAACCTGATGGTTTTTTTTTTCACTGGTCGCTCCTTTTGTCGTTCATGGACAAATATAATTTTATTTAATAAGATTTTAACTTCTTAATATGTGCAAAACAAATTTGGTAACTTTCTAATATATGTGTCATTGCATTTCAATTTTAATTATTCCTTAAAACGCAAAAATAAATCTGGTAACTTCCGATCAAAATAATTGAACAGAAGAAATGCGAATTTTATTATAAATCTATTTGTGGATTTTTTTTTTTTTTTTTTTTTTTTTTTTTTTTTTTTTTTATGCAATAATCATCAGGTGATCATCCTCTTTAAAATGAGATGTTAATAACTTTTTTTGGAGTCGTGAATCGTATTTTGTGTAATTGTTACATATAACATCTTATAGTCTGTGTGGCAACAATGTTGAATGTAACATTCGGTGATTAACTGTGATGTTAATATTATAAATAATATTCCTATAATCTGTGTCCCCGTGAGTATTGAATATAACATTTAATGCAATAGAACTAATATCAATTAATGTTAATAATAATACAAATTATATGCGTGTTGAACGTAATATGACTTATTGATAAAGATAATTTGAATGTTGAATGTAACACTCAACTGTGTTTTGATAATATACAAAACCGTAATAATTATAACATGAATGTGAAAATTAAAAATTCTGAAAGTATCATGTTAAATATAACACGAATCTAAAATTAATATAAATAGTGAATGTGATATCATTTTGAAGATCTTATTCAGAAGAATTTGAATATATAATTTGATAGTAAAAAAATGTATATAACAATAGTTATTTTGATTTTAATAAATGATTTTATGTGAAACAGGGGTAAATTAATTATGCCAATTTTCTCATTTTTTGAAATTGGGACTAAACGGTTTATATATTTTGTAAAATGTGAGTGACTAGTTCATTTTAAACTAGTTGATGTCAATTATTAGTTTGATGTTTAATTTACGAGTAATTGGTAATTTTTCCTAAAATAAAACTTATCGAGATTGAAGTTATTTATAAGAAAATTACTGATCAATGCAACGTTGAATAAATTTAACACTTAAAATTTCACTTCATTCCTAATCAATTTTTGGCACTTAATTTTAAATTTGATCAAACTCCCCTTACATTTTAAGTGCTTGTTTCATTTTATTATCAAACAAATTAAGTACGTAATGTATTCACCTTTAACTACTGAATTGTGTTATTACCCTTAACTGGATTTTTTTTTTTTTTGAGCTTCACTTATGCCGGGCTAAATTGAATTGGTAATAAACATTATTAGTCAAGCAAGATATTTATCACCCGTTGAGTTTAACCAGGCACAATTCAAACAAAAAAAAAGTCAGGTAGCGCACTCAAAACTCCTCAACTCTCATATTACCCGTTTGATTTAGCGGCACAAATCAAACACCACAAAAAAAATCAAGCAGAGCACTCAAACTCCTCAACTGTCCTATAATTCTAAAATCCGACCTGAAACCAATATCATTAGATTTATATGATAATTTGAAAAGTTTCAAATAGAACCAAGGTGATATTCAACAGTTTATATACATGAACTTAGGGAAAAAAAAACACACACTCTATACATAAACTTCAGGGCGTGCAAATGCACAAAGCCTCATGTACACATATAGACAGGCTCAACTAACACTAGTGACAATTCTCCTTGAGCTTATACACACCGTTCACATATTCTTCTGTGTCCCAAAGGAAACAACCGAAAGCCACAGCCTCCAAAACCAATCTCTTCAAACTAGCCACCGACGTAAAAATCACCTCTTCACTCTCCAGAATCCCCCTTTTTTCATCCCCAAACAGGGCACAACTGTGCTTCTCAATCAAATCCATCGCCTCCATAGATTTCGGTTTCGCAAACATCTCCAAACTCTCAGGATCGAACCCCATTACATAGTATCTCAGCCTTTCCTCTCCCTTTCCAAATTTATACAAAACTTGACCTATAGATTTAGACTGTGTTTGGCTAATCCAATTTGAAACCATGTCATGGATTCGAGGGTTGACTCGATCTAGGCTCATTTCGAGGTGGAGCCTCAAAGAGGCAGACTTTAAAAAGTAGCCGTAGAGGATTGAGGCGGCATAGAGTTGACAGAGATGGGCACGTTTGATATGGGTTCGGGCCCAATTTTGTGTTACGTTTGAGTTCGGGCTCCAACCTATGGATATCATTAGGTGATCTCTAATGAGGTCCAAGACATCGAAGCTGTGGAGGGATTCAAGTTCCCAGTCTTTTGAAGGCCAAATCTCAAGTCGGTTGTTGTAGAGGCATTTCGAGAGTTTTGGGACCAAACAGACCCTTATTTCATGGAATTTTTTAGAGATTAAGACGTACATGATATCTTCAACTGCTGTTTGGCATTCCTTCTCTTTGAGTTCGGCTATTTTCCTGGTTTTCGGCAAGAACGTGATGTTTGTTAGTTAAAAATTTAATTGTTCAAAGGGAAGAGGATAAGTTCAGTCAATTGCTTAGACACCGTTTAGTGACGCTTTTTATTTAAATGTTTTTAACAATCGGCAAAGTTAATTGAACAACAAAGTACTCTTATTTAAAAAGAGAAGTGAAAATCAAAAGTGCATTTACATAAAGATAAAATCTTGGTCTTTTATCCATATATAAGAAAATTCCTTATTCCAAACGAATTTAAGAAATTGTTGAAATTTAAAAATTGGGGACAAAGTTCCTAGCCTATCGTTTTATTAAAAATAAAAACCAAAAAACAAGAATTTTGAAACTCCGTTAAGTGTATAAATTTGAAAAAGGGAACTATAAGATTTGAATCACAACAGCTATAGTCAACCACATATCAAATCTTCCACATTTTTAGCACTTCCGTTAAGTGTATGTAAAGAGTCAAATCAATATTGTAAACTCCGCATATTTCACACGGATTGATTTAAATTGGAAGAAAATTATCAGCAGGGCGATAAAAAAGATGGTCAACGGAAGTAAGAAATTAATCAATTATACGAGTACGACTACAGAAGCAGATCAATCAGTGGTTTCAATTAACAGTTTTAGCAACACGAAGTAATGATCAAATAGATTATACTCTTAATCAATACAAACGTATGCACAAACAATTGATTGCAGAGATTGAAGTAATACAGAAGTTGACAGAGGCGAAATACAAACCTGTGAAGGCAAGCTTCGTCGGAACCGATACTCAAGTTCATGCGAACCACGGCCTCATCCCGTTCAGAAACAAGCTTCTCCAACTGTTGAGCCACAGCCACATGGAAGCAGGGGCTGTCTTCCTGCAACACGCCGCTCAGGAACTTCCCTGCCGGCGACTTCGGCTCGAGTGGCGCGTTCAAACTACTGAAATCGCAGCGACTACTACTTGCCTCCGTGCTCGCAACGACGACCGACGCTCTCCGATTGGAACTCCGATCACCGGAGGAACCAATCGGACGAGTGAGTCGGCGGTGTTGGCGGCCGGAGGCAGAGAGTTTGGATGTTGAATCGACCGGAAAGATTGGAGGCCTGCTATGGGATGGCAGAGACGACCTCGCCGGCGAAGGCAAAGAACGGAGAAGCGACGGTTTGTTGGTCGAGAAGCAGCAGTCCATGAACAATTAGTTAGAGCCCAGAGATCAGTGTGGGAGGATAAGGGCAACGGGTTATATAAAAAGGATAATGCCTAAATCATATCTTGTACCCCAAAAGTTTACATTTAATTGCACTTTATATCTTAAACTTTTAATTACTCCATTTTACAACTCCAAATTTACAAATTATG
Source organism: Eucommia ulmoides (assembly GCA_016647705.1). Lineage (NCBI taxonomy): Eukaryota > Viridiplantae > Streptophyta > Magnoliopsida > Garryales > Eucommiaceae > Eucommia > Eucommia ulmoides. The sequence continues at coordinate 49,182,733 of CM028329.1, forward strand.
CCAATAACTACCCAAAAAAAATCACATTTAAATCGAGTTTGCTACATGATATTTTTTTATCATAGGAATCGTCCTAAACTATCCTCTTCATGATATTTTTTTATCATATAAATAGTTTTAGGAATGACAACGGTTTGATTTTGGACTGATTTTACTAGAAATCAAAAAACAAAATTGATAGCCATTTATACCAAACACTAAACCAAATTGACCAAAACCGTAGATTGTTTTAAAAATGATCTTAAAATCAAACCATTTCAATTTATGCAAAACTAAAACCACAAAACAGCTAAGGTTTTAAAATTTTATATAAAAGCAAAATCGAAACCGTAGACTGTTTTTATATATATAAATAAATCAACCCTATTAACCCTACACACACACACACATATATATATATATATATGCACATACATACTAAGGTCAAAATATATGTAAATAAAAAAAAAGTGAAGATAATATATATATATATAACTAGTTAGGTAATTCAGTTTCACAGTTACTATCTAAAAATCAAAATTAAAACCATAACCAAAATCATTTAATCAATTTCAAAACTGAACAATTCGATTTTGTTTACTTCGGTTATTTGTCAGTTCGGGTTAAATTTTCATCTCTAGTTTAAATAATAATTTTATTCAGTTTGATGTAGAATATGTGTTTTGCTCGTTTTAACCACAAAATTAAGTGTATAAAATTGTTTCATTAATCAAATTATCTCAATTTTTTTAATATTTTTTCCATTTTAGCATTGTAAATCATATTTTTGGAGTTATTCGATTAGACTTCTTATTTAGAACTATTGAAGTGTTATATGGCTTGATATTAAGTTTGTGAAGCAAAATGATATTAAATGAAAATTAGGGGCTGAAAATGAAATTTAGGGGAGAAGGGGATCAAGTTGCAGGGAATACGGTGGGCTACGCCAATGACGGAGGTGACATCTGCTGCATAGAGAGAGTGCAAAAAGTTTCTGTTCTCTGTCCCTATCACAGAAATATGTTTTCAATTTTAAATACAACACTGATCCTTTCCAAAGAAAGGAAAAAAAAAAAAAAAGGAAATCTTTTTTTTTTTTTTTTAATAAATTCAGATTTTTATAAAAAAAAAAAAAAAAAAAAAGGTAAACTCCAAAAAATTAGTTTTTTCTTTAAATCTTAAAAAATCTGGTTCATCAAATAAATATTTGTTATTTTCCAATTTTAAAAAATATTAATTATTTAACCAACAAAAATATTATTTAAAATTTAAATTAGAGCAGATTCTTTTTTCAAAATTCAAGAAAATATCATTCTTTGACCCAAAAAATATCGTTTCAAAATTTAAAAAATAAATTACTTTTTTTTTAAAAGCATAAAATCGTTTTCTCTATAGAAAACATAAATCATCGATTTTCAATTTTAATTTTAAAAAGAATAAAATCTGTCCCCCACCCAAGAAAAAATGGTTTAATTTTAAGTATAAATCTAATTTCGATTTTTTATTTATTTTAAACAGAAATTTTAAAAAGTCGATCTTCAAGTTTAACCACAAATTCTATTTTCAATTTTAAAAGGAATAGTTTAAATTTTGAATTGATTTAAATGACATTTATTTATTTTTATCAATTTGTTTGCAATTTTAAAAAAAAAAAAATCAAATAAATTTATTTTAATTAAAAAATCCGCAAAATCTAATTTTCTATTTTAAAAGAAAAAATTTAATTCATTGTTTTAAAATAAAATAATGTACATAAGAATCCCATTATACAAGGAAAAAAGATCGTCTGACTTATTTAACAAGGATAAATCTCTAAATCCCTCGAATTTGAGAGAACTAATGGAGATTGATCGAAATTCTAGGAAAGATTTGGCAAACAAATCTTTCCACATCTATAAATGTAAGTGAAACTACCAAACTAAGGTAAACACTATTCAATTAAGCAAGATTCTCACAAATTTCTACTATACCTAAATTCTATTAATTCTCACAACGGATCTGCAACGCAGTAGATCTACTCACGTATGCATTGATTTGCCTTAAATTTTAGTTTAAGGCGATTGGGTTCTAAATAACATTTAAGGTAATAATTTTATTATTTTTAAATGATTACATCATTTTTATTCTTATATCACTTAAAAAACTTATTTCTTGAACAAAAATAATTATTAAAACATTTTAAAAAAAAGAATGGAGAACTTACCACTTAAAAGTCTGTATTAAATATCTTATTACCAATACATTTAAAGTAGTTTCGATTAGACCAAAAACTCTCACTAATTAAATTATATGCACCGTTTAATACTAGATTCGAGAATTTCTTATTTTTAGTGGACAAATTTACCTTTCGCGAGATTATAGAGAATGAGAGTTTCTATATTGAACAAAATCATTTTATCAAAATCAAAATAATTATTGTTGTACACATTTTTTTTTTCACAATCTAATTATATATTCAGAATCATCTAAATAAGATCTTCAAAACGATATCAAACTATTGGGGCTGATTTGTATACCTTAACCAAAAATAATGTTTTTGTTGGGAAGGGTTATGCAACTGATAGAATGTTTTGCTTACATGTTGTATTCTTTTAATATTTGGAATGCTAGACTTTGTCATGTTAACAAGCGCTTTATTAAAAACATGAGCAACTTAAAACTAATTCCGAAATTGTATTTGAATGATTATGAAAAATGTGAATTTTGTAATCAAGCTAAGATTACCAAAACTCCTCATAAATCGTTATTTAAAGAATTTGAACCTCTTGAGTTGATACATTCTAACATTTGTGAATTTGATGGTGTCTTGACTAGGAATGGTAAACACTATTTTATTACATATATAGATGATTGTTCTAATTATACTTATGTTTATCTCATGAAAAATAAAAGTGAAGTGTTTGATACGTTCAAATTGTTTGTGACTGAGATTGAAAATCAATATAATAAGAAAATTAAGAGTCTGCGTAGTGATAGAGGAACCGAATATGATTCTGATATGTTTATTGACTTTTATAATTCTCATGGGATTATTCATGAAAAAACTGCACTTTATTCTCCTGAAATGAATAGTAAGGCTGAAAGGAAAAATAGAACTTTTGCTGAATCTGTAGTTGCTATTTTATTTAACTCCGGTGTTACTTCTCACTAGTGGAGTGAAATTTTATTGACTGTTTGTTATGTGCTTAATAGAGTTCCCAAATCGAAAAGTAAAATTTCACCTTATCAAGTTTTCAAAAATAAGAAATCAAAATTTTCTTATTTTAAAACTTGGAGTTGTTTGGCATATGTTCGTATTCCTAATCCAAAAAGGAAAAAACTTGCAAGTAGAGCTTATGAATGTATTTTTATTGGTTATGCGGTGAATAACAAAACTTGTAGATTTTATGACTTGAAAGATCGGGTTATCATTGAATCTAATGATGCGGATTTTTATAAATATAATTTTTCTTTTAAATTGAAGAATAGTGGGGGCTCAACATCTATTAATGTGCCTGTCATTATAATTAATGAATCTGATAAAGAATTATAAATTTAACCTAGAAGAAGTAAACGACATCGTATCTCTAAGGATTTTGGTTCTGATTTCTACTTATATACCTTAGAGGAGGATCCGTTCACCTTCCAAGAGGCATTGTCCTTTTTATATGCCAATTTGTGGCAAGAGGCTATAGATGATGAAATGGATTCTCTCGAGTCAAATAGGACTTGACACTTAGTAGATTTACCTCCTGGTTATAAAACAATAGGATGTAAATGGATACTCAAGAAGAAACTAAAACCCGATGTAACTATTGAAAAATATAAGGCACGTTTTATAGCCAAAGGGTTTAGACAAAGAGAAAATGTAGATTTTTTTGATACTTTTTCACCTGTCTCTAGAATTCATTTATTCGTGTGCTTTTATCACTTGCTACTATTCATGGTCTTGTTGTGCACCAAATGGATGTTAAAACTATTTTTTTAAATGGTGAATTAGAAGTAGAGATTTATATGGACTAACCTAAAAGATTTGTAATTCCTGGTCAAGAAAATAAAGTATGCAAATTAAATAAATCTCTTTATGGTTTAAAATAAGTACCTAATCAATGACATGAGAAATTTGATAATTTTATTATCTCACATGGTTACAAAATGAATGAAAGTGACAAATGCATCTATTATAAATCTGAAAATGATGTTTGCACTATTATATGCCTTTATGTGGATGACTTATTGATTTTTGATTCTAATATTCATGTCGTGAACAATGTGAAATCTATGCTATTTGCTAATTTTGACATGAAAGATATTGGTGAAACAAATGTAATCCTTAGTATTAAAATAACTAGGTCTGAAAATGGAATTTTTTTAGATCAATCTCATTACATAGAAAAGATTCTAAAGAAATACAATTACATTGATTGTAAACCAGCATGTACTCCTTAAGACCCTAGTGTGAAGTTGTTCAAGAACACCGGTAAAGGTGTTAGACAATCTGAGTATGCGAGCATTATAGGCAATCTTCGATATGCCACTGATTGCACTAGGCCTAACATAGCTTATTCTGTGAGATTACTATGCAGGTTTACAAGCAAACCTAGTATTGAGCATTAACATGCTATTGAAAGGATCATGAGATACCTAAAAAGAATTATGAACCTTGGATTACATTATCAGAAGTTTTTCGCTGTTTTAGAAGGATATAGTGATACTGATTAGAACACTCTTTCAGATGACTCAAAGGCAACTAGCGGCTATATATTTACCATAACTGGTAGAGCTGTTTTTTGAAAATCTAAGAAACAGACTATTTGACTCAGTCTACTATGGAGTCTGAGATGATTGCACTAGTTTTGGCTAGTGAGGAAGCAGGTTGGTTAAGAAGTCTGCTTTCCGATATTCCGTTATGGGAGAAATCGATTCTAACTGTCTTGATCCATTGCGATAGTACCGCGGCTATTGTAAAGACTCACAACCATTATTATAATGGAAAAAGACAACAAATACGTCGCAAACAGAGAACTATTAGGGAGTATATCTCGATAGGGGCTGTGAGAGTGGATCATGTACAGTCTGATGATAACTTAGCCGATCATTTGACGAAAGGATTAGCTCGAGAAAAGGTTTACAAAATCTCGAAAGGAATGGGACTCAAGCCCATAGATTGACGAGTTACTCGTAAGGGAAACCCAACCTATAGACTGGAGATCCCAAGAAATAGTTTCAAAGGGTAATAACAACTCATGAAGTGATATGAAAAGAATCATGCTATAATAATAATTTTGAGTTTTATTCTTTACTTGTGTTTGGTTGAAGCATGATATCCTGAAGCGATAAAATGTTGAGTTTTTATTAATTCTTAATGAGATTTATACTCTATTTGGAGTGGAGTACTTAGCTACAAGAGTACTCTTAATAGACTCACCTATGCGAATGTGGAAGTGTGGCCGTTTCCTATGGAAGTTTGGGCAAAATTCTCTAGAGCATTCACTATATTGGGTTATACGTGTATGGTCGTAAAGCACGAGCTTTTGGACTACACCCTGATAGGGTTGTGTGTGTGATGTTGTTAGAGATAGAGTTCAAAACTACGAGTTACTCTAGTATAATCTAAATCATCTGCATTATGTAAAAGTTCAAGTTGATAGGCACATTTGCTTATGCATAATCTTATATTGTATCATACTGCTCGATGATTTTTTTTTTTTTTTAAAAATTCAAGTGGGGAATTGTTGGAAAATAATGAATTTTTACTTATTTAATTAAGATATAAAAATAATAATAAGTGTCAAAGATTTCGCTCTTTTCCTTTATCCCACATTGGTTGGGAGAAAGGGTCTAGAGGAGTATAATAGTGAGTAGGTGGGATACTTGGGGTGTACCCCAAGGGGTACCCACATTTTGTGGAGGGGAGAGGAATTACATTTCTATTAGTTTACCACACGCGCGCGCTGCTGCCGTCGTCTGTCCAGCCGTGCCGTGCCATGTCGACCCGAGCGCGTGTGAAGTGAGGTAGCACTTATATATATATATATATTATTTTGGACAAAATTTATTTAATAAACTATTAATTTTATTCTTGAACCGCTTCCAAAACGTTATGAATGTTTCCAAACGTAATGTTTAAATTTTTTAACGTTACAAACGTTTTCCAAACGTTTCATTAAATAATTTTTTTGAACGTTTTCAAAACGTTACAATTTCTAGAATTAAGTTATGATTCGGTTTCAAACGTTCTGATCTGATTTCAGGTTTTTTCTTGCCTACAAATACAGATTTTTTCATTTGTTTTTATATACATAATAAGAATCTGCATTTGAGAAAGAAAAAAAAAAAATAGCCTCTTCCCCGATCATTTTTTGCTTTCAAACCATCAGTCTGTTCAGATCATAATCATTCGATCTATCTGTACGATTTTTTATTTCAGTTTTCAAGTTGTATTCCGAGCAGTTTATTCGTTCATTCGAACAGTGTGTGAGTGTTTAGTATTCAGATCTTTTGGCGTGCAAAGAAGGTCCTAGACAGAGGTGATTCTAAGTTGTTTTATCATGGGGACGACGGGGCAGTTACACTGCTTGCACGTTCTTGGGCAGAGCCGCGAAACGTTTTAAAGAGAACGACCTAGTCCGCGACTCAACCCAAGAAAATTTCGGTAAATTCGTTCATTTCTAATTTCTGCAAAACAAATAATGTACATAAGAATCCCATTATACAAGGAAAAAAGATCTTATGACTTATTTAACAGGCATAAATCTCTGAATCCCCCGAATCTGGGAGAACTAATGGGGATTGATCAAAATTCTAGGGAAGATTTGGCAAACAAATCTTTCTACATTGATAAATGCAAGTGAGACTACCAAACTAAGGTACATACTATTCAATTAAGCAAAATTCTCACAAATTTCTACTATACCTAAATTCTATTAATTCTCACAACGGATGTGCAACGCGGTAGATCTACTCACGTATGCATTGATTTGCCTTAAATCTTAGTTTAAGGCGATTGGGTTCTAAATAACATTCAAGGTAATAATTTTATTAGTTTTAAATGATTACATCCTTTTTATTCTTATATCACTTAAAAAACTTATTTCTCGAACAAAAATAATTATTAAAACATTTTAAAAAAAAAAAGAATGGAGAAATTACCACTTAAGTCTGTATTAAACATCTTATTACCAATACCTTTCAAGTAGTTTAGATTAGACAAGAAACTCTCATTAATCATATTATATGCACCGTTTAATACTAAATTTGAGAATTTCTTATTTTTAGTAAACAAATTTACCTTTCGTGAGATTAAAGAGAATGAGAGTTTTTATATTGAACAAAATCATTTTATTAAAATCAAAATAACTATTGTTGTACACATTTTTTTCACAATCTAATTACATATTCAGAATCATCTAAATAAGATCTTCAAAACGATATCAAATTCAATTTTTTTTTTTATTAGTTTCAGTTTTCACATTCATGTTACATTCAACATGTTACTTCCAGAATTTTAAAATTTCATATTTCATCTTGCATTCAAAATGGTATTTTTAAAATTTTCAATTTTCACGTGTTATATTTAACATTAAAATTATTAGTAAGTCATGTTACATTCAACACGCATATAATTTGTTCTATGATCAACATTAATTAATATTACTTTTTATTACATTTGATATTATATTCAATATTTATCGGAAACACAAAATGTAGTGATGCTAATGTTATATATAACATTCATATGCATCCCAGTTTAGAACTCCAAAAAAAGATTAATATCAATTACCGAATGTTACATTTAACATTAGTGTCACACGAACTATAAGATGTTATATGTAATATTTATATGAAATACGATTCACATTTAAAAAAAGAGTGACTAATACCTCATTTTAAATATGACGATCTCCCCATGATTATTGTGTAAATTTTTTTTTAATTTTTCAACATTAGCTTCATGATAAAATCTTATGTTTCATGTTCAACTTTTTCAATTAGGAGTTAACAAATTTATTCCCACATTTTTAAGAGTAATAAAAACTAAATTATAGTACTGCATATTTTTAACAAGTTACTAGATCTGATTTGCACATATTAGAAAGTTAAAATCGTATTAAATAAGCGTATATTAGTCCGCAAATTGACAAAAGAATTTATCGCCACATATAAAATCTAACAAGTTGAATTGATAGTTACTTACCCTTAGTGAATTTTAAAAAATAATAATAATTAAATTTTGTTCCACAAAAAGACAAGAGCAATAAGCTGCCCATGTCAAGTTATGTAGTGATAGAATAAATTATTGCATTAAAAAAAGAAAGTAGTAATAAATTAGAAAGGTTGCGACCTAACATTATTTTGTCTGGTCCCATAAATCTTTATAAATGCTTTGATGACAAGAAATCCAACCATCATCGTATATACTTAATTTAATTGTCCACTGCACTATGTGTTGACTTATGTTCTATCGTTCTTTCTTATTCTTATCATAAATGGTAGCCTTATATAAAACGGAAACTAGTGATCGTCTTCAAGCTAGTTAATTTTTCTTTTTAAATATCATTTTTTAATAGAAGGAGGTGACACCACGTTAGAAAAATGAAGATTGATATATTGATTGAGAGTTGTCATTGAAAACAACTAAATGATTGATCAAGATAAAGCATGAGAGTTGGATAGACTAATAGTTAGCAATAATTGTTGGTTCATTATGGTTCTTTAAGCATATCGATGTTTGTTCGTGTCACTTGGATTATTTCCTTAAAGATATTATGAAGGGGACTCTGTCACTAAGATCCATTATGATTTCTCAAGTAATCCATGTCTGCAATTGTCACTTGGGTTATTACTATAAGGGGTTCTTATTGATAGGTCCCATAAGTGAGAATTACTACTTTCTAAGGATCATCCTAAGGTAAAAAAAAATCACTTGAATGATCCTCCTATAAGTGGTGTTTTCCACTTATAGAACATTTGGAGGAATTTCCCTAGGGACCCCTCACTTTGAAGACCATCGGCGTGGCATGGAACCTTTGCGTGCTACAGAATGTCGACACGACAAAAGCATGGTGAACATGCCCTAAACGTTTTGGGAAAACATAGGGCCACACAAAACACTCGATTAAGGAAGGTAACCGAAGCTCGACATGCATACGTTGGCACGCGTTGGCATGCTTGGGCGATGTTCGTGGGGCATTGGGCATCGCTAAGGCAAATCATGAAGCAATCTTAGGCACAACACTAGAACCGGTATTCATGGGTGTGACATGAAACTGAAGCAAATTTAGGCACAAGGCCAAGCTAATGAAGACAGAATGTGGGAGCAAGACACGATCTCATTATGCAATCAATATGACATGGCGTCAACGAACATTGGCATGATCATTGGAACGAGACTGTATAATGAGCATCGTGCACGCATGGCGTCGGGTTGCTAGTAAACGTAGAACCTGAGAAGCTAGGTTCATGAGAAGCCATGTGTTGGGAAAATATGGTGCATGTGCAAGGGAAGTGCAGACGATAGTGGGCACTCTGCAGATAACGCTAATTAGTTCATTTCTAGCTCGTACCCCCTTCCATAAATTGGGGTCACAAGACAGGTTATTAGAAGGAGTAGTTCAGAATTCAGTCTCATTCGATAACTGCCATAGATAAGTTGGGTTGTCTGTCCTAACACCTATTTAGACATGTGTCTGCTGATTGTGCCTAGGTAGTTGAGAATGTCAACTCTTCGTGATGCGAACCTTTTGTTGGTTCTTATCACTTCATGTTCTATAAATTTGTGGTTACATGTTTGTATACCAAATAGACCTATTCCAACAATAAATACCATAATTTGAGTGTATGTCCTTGTTATTGAGTTTCACAATAAGGTTGAGCCTTACCTAAGGGTATAAGACCCAACCAGAAAACGAACCCGACCCGACTTAAACAAGACTAAATCGGGTGGATTTATGATATTTTCCCAAAAATGACCTGATTCGGCCTGACTGTCAACTAAACCCCATTGAAGTCAGGTGACTACTACCCAAACCCGAACTACCTGAACCCACCCAAAAATTCATGAATTTTCTCTTGTGTTTCTTGTCTTGGAATAGAGAAGTACAATACCTTCTTATATAGGTCACTAATTTGAGCAAGTTGCAATGAATCTGTTGTAATTTAATGACATAAAAGTTGAGAACAATCAATTTGATGATATCTAATGTTTATAGCATTTCAATTCATCCTAATTTGAGTAATTTACCATTGGTAGACAAGCACTAAAGAACAAAACTAAATTTGAGGACTAAAAATTGTAACTTTAAAAGAACAATTTTCCCCTTAATCTTGTCTCTTAATTCAAAATAATTGACTCAAATTAAAGATAAAATGTTTAATTGACGTTTTAAAAATATTTAAATCAACAAGATATTCAATTTAAGCTCAAATTTATGTTTTTGCTTAGTACATCGAAAGAACCCCATAAATCGATTAACTCGTTTTAATGATCAATTGACTGATGTTATTGATCTGGTATTCTAGACGACCTACTAGTGTAATCGGTCAACTGTCTATAGAGAGTGGTTGACCGATTGTTCAGAACTCATTTAGCTAAACACTTACTGTTGTAACCGATTGATCGGTAATGATCTTATCGGTTGACTAATTAAGGTTGGTTTAGTCTACTGGCCAGGTCGGTTGACTGGCTAAGGGTTTCGGTTGACCTGTTAAGGTTATTTCTTATTAATTCAAAGGTTCTGGTTGAATAGGTTGACTGCTTAAAGGATTCGGTCAATCGCTTTAAATTTTTTTTAATTTTTAAGCCTATTTTGCAAATATTATCTATTCATTTTTGGACTTCATTTTCTGGACTCAATGTACACATTCTATAAGCAAATAAAACACATATTATCAAATAATTGATATGCCTAGTAATTATACAAGTGCTATGTGTTTTGTCCTAATAGGGTCAATGTGCATTGGAAGAGTAGGAAAGTAGTTTACCTTATCTTTAATATACATTGCATTTGTTTTAAACCTTCTCAAGCCTCTAGAGTCTTCAACAACATGTATCTTTGGCCTCAATCGTTCTTTTAGTCATCATTCTTAAATTCATATTCTGTGTCATAATTCATCATTCCTTGATTCTTCATTATCCCTTGACTCTTCATCATTTGTCGTGATGTCTCTAATGTGGCTTTTACCTATTCTAACCCACTCAAACACTACATTAAATACAAAACCTCATATATATATATACACGCACGCACCCGGTGAGAATTGAACCCCACACCACCTACGTGGGGGAGGTGGTAAATCTATCACTAGGCTACGACCTGAATCCCTACAAAATCTCATATATTGTTATCATTAAAAGTCGTTTACAAGGTTTCACGCCCTTGGAGTCAACATACACGTCTAGGTATTTTCACAGGCCAAAAATTGAGTTGTTGTTACAGAAAATAAATAAAGAACGAGTTTACCAAAATTTCTTGGGATGAGTCGCGGACTAGATCGCTCTCTTTAAGACGTTTCGCGGCTCTGCCCAAGAACGTGCAAGCAGTGTATCAGCCCCGTCGTCCCCAGGATAAAACAGCCCAGAATTCTTATCTGTCTAGGACGTTCTTTGCACTGTAAAAGTCTCAAAAACCAAACACCCCCACACACCGTTCGCAAAATGAACAAACTGCTCGGAAACCAAAATCAAATTGAAGAAACAGTACCGGAACAATTCCGGAACAGAAAAACAGAAATAGTTCTAGAAGCAGAAACAGTGCAGAAACATAAACAGTTTTAAAGCACACTGTTTTTCGTTCCTTTTGTTCTTGTTCTTAAAACTGGAAAAAAAAACTAGTATTTATAGGGGAAGAAAAAAAAATCAAACCGTTTGATTAATTAAAAAAAAAAAAAAAACGTTAAACGAAATTAATAATAAAAAAAAAGTTAAACGGTATTAATTAAAAACGTTAAAACGTTTTTATTAATTAAAACTTTTTTTTTTTTTTTTATTTTAACGGTTTAATTTTTTTTTTAATATTTCAAACGTTTATTTTAATTAATTTTTTTAATTAAAGTGTTTTTTTTAAAAAAATATTTTTAAATAATTTTTTTCTAAAAAGTAAATAAGTGCCACCTCATCATACGCGCGACTCGACTCGACTCGGCACGGCCGGACGGATGGCGGCGGCGGCGCGCGCGCGTGTGTGGTAAACCGGTAGGGATGTAACTCCTTTCCCCTCCACAAAATGTGGGTATCCCTTGGGGCACACCCCAAGTGTCTCACATACCCCTAGATATCCACTTTAATTTTACCTCTCCCAACCAATGTGAGACAAAAGGTTTTGAGGGAAAAACCAATTTGACACATTTGACACTTTCTATTCTAAAAATTAAATTAAAATTCATTTGTTTCAACAATCCCCCACTTGAATTTTTAAAAATAATTTTTTTTCATCGAGCAGTATAATTCAATATAAGATTGTGCATAAGAAAAGGTGTCTATCGACTTGAACCTTTACATAGTGAAGATGCTTTAGATTATACTAGAGTAACTCGTAGTTTTGAACTCTATCTCTAATAACATCACACATACAACCCTATCAGGGTGTAGTCCAAGAGCCCGTGCTTTACGGCCATGCACGTGTATCCCAGTATAGTGAATGCTCTAGAGAATTTTGCCCAAAATTTCATAGGAAGCGGCCACACTTCCACATTCACATAGGTGAATCTATCAAGAGTACTCTTGTAGCTAGGTACTCGACTCCAAAATAGAGTATAGATCTCATTAAGAGTTAATAAAAACTCAACCTTCTATCGCTTCAAGATATCATGCTTCAAACAACACATTTATGAAATAGAACTCAAATTTATAGCATGATTTTTCTCATATCACTTCATGAGTTGTTATTACCCTTTGAACCTATTTCTTGAGATCTTCAGTCTATAGGTTGGGTTTCCCTCACAAGTGACTTGTCAATCTATGGGCTTGAGTCCCATTCCTTTCGAGGTTTTGTAAACCTTTTCTCGAGCTAATCCTTTCGTCAAAGGATCGGCTAAGTTATCATCAGACCGTACATGATCCACTCTCACAGTCCCTGTAGAGATATACTCCCTAATAGTGCTGTGTTTGCGACGTATTTGTCGCTTTTTCCCGTTATAATAACGGTTCTGAATCTTTGCAATAGCCGCGGTACTATCACAATGGATCAAGACAGCTGGAATCGGTCTCTCCCATAAAGGGGTATCAGAAAGCAGGCTCCTTAACCACCCTGCTTTCTCGCTAGCCGAAGCTAGTGCAATCATCTCAGACTCCATAGTAGATTGAGCCAAAATAGTCTGTTTCTTAGATTTCCAAGAAACAGCTCCACCAGCTATACTAAATATATAACCGCTAGTTTTCTTGGAGTCATTTGAAAGGGTGTTCCAATCAACATCGCTATATCCTTCCAGAACAGTGGAAAACTTCTGATAATGTAATCCGACGTTCATAGTTCTCTTTAGATATCTCATAATCCTATCAATAGCATGCCAATGCTCAATACTAGGTTTACTTGTAAACCTGCATAGTAATCCCATAGCATACGCTATGTCGGGCCTAGTGCAGTCAGTGGCATATCGGAGACTGCCTATGATGCTCGCATACTCAATTTGTCTAACACCGTCACCGGTGTTCTTGAACAACTTCACACTAGGGTCATAAGGAGTACATGCTGGTTTACAATAAAAATAATTGTATTTCTTTAGAATCTTCTCTTTATAATAAGATTGGCCCAAAGAAATTCTATGTTTAGACCTAGTTATTTTAATACCAAGGATTACACTTGCTTCACCAAGATCTTTCATATCAAAATTAGCACATAGCATGGATTTTACATTATTCACAACATGAATATTGGAACAAAAAATTAGCAAGTCATCCACATAAATACATATAATAGTGCAAACATTATTTTCAGATTTATAGTAAATGCATTTGTCACTTTCATTTACTTTAAAACCATGTGAAATGACTAGATTATCAAATTTCTCATGCCATTGCTTAGGTACTTGTTTCAAACCATAAAGAGATTTATTTAATTTGCATACTTTGTTTTCTTGACCAGGAATAACAAATCCTTCAGGTTGGTCCATATAAATCTCTTCTTCTAATTCACCATTTAAAAAAGCAGTTTTAACATTTATTTGGTGCACAATAAGATCATGAATTGCAGCAAGAGATAAAAGTACACGAATAGATGTAATTCTAGAGACAGGTGAGAAAGTATCAAAGAAATCTACATTCTCTCTTTGTCTAAACCCTTTGGCTACAAGACGAGCTTTGTATTTATCAATGGTTCCATCGGGATTCAATTTCTTCTTTAGAATCCATTTACATCCTATTGTTTTACAACCAGGAGGTAAATCTACCAAATGCCAAGTTCTATTTGACTCGAGAGAGTCTAACTCGTCATCTATAGCCTCTTGCCATAAACTGGTATCTCTAGAGGATAATGCCTCTTGGAGGGTAAGTGGATCCTCCTCTAAGGTATATGCATAGAAATCCGAACCAAAGTCTTTAGCTATACGAGGTCGTTTACTCCTTCTAGGTTCAATATCTAGTTCCTTATTAGATTCATTAATCTTAATGATAGGTTCATTACTAGAAGTCGAGCCCCCACTATTCTTCAATTTGAAAGGAAATTTATATTCATAAAAATCAGCATCATTTGATTCAATGATAACTTTATCTTTAAAATCATAAAATCTATAAGCTTTGCTATTTACCGCATAACCAATAAAAACACATTCATAAGCTCTACTAGCAAGTTTTCTCCTTTTGGGGTCAGGAATTCGAACATATGCCAAACAACCCCAAGTTTTAAAATAAGACAAATTTGGTTTCTTATTTTGAAAACTTCATAAGGTGAAATTTTACTTTTCGATTTGGGAACTCTATTAAGTACATAGCAAACCGTTAATAAAATTTCACCCCACCAGTGAGAAGCTGCACCGGAGTTAAGTAAAATAGCAACTACTGATTCAACAAAAGTTCTATTTTTCCTTTCAGCCTTACCATTCATTTCAGGAGAATACGGTGCAGTTTTTTCATGAATAATCCCATGCGATTTATAAAAATCAATAAAAATATCAGAATCATATTCTGTTCCTCTATCACTACGTAATCTCTTAATTTTCTTATTGCATTGATTTTCAATCTTAGTTACAAAATTCTTAAACATATCAAAAGCTTCACTTTTATTTTTCATGAGATAAACATAAGTAAAGTCAGAACAATCATCTATGAATGTAATAAAATACTGTTTACCATTCCTAGTCAAGACTCCATTAAATTCACAAATATCAGAATGTATCAAGTCAAGAGATTCCGATTCTCTAATTACTGATTTATGAGGGGTTTTAGTAATTTTAGCTTGACTACAAAATTTACATTTTTCAAAATCATTCAAAGACAATTTAGGAATTAGTTCTAAGTTGCTTAAGTTTTTAATAATGCGTTTGTTAACATGACAAAGTCTAGTATGCCAAATATTAAAAGAACACAACATGTAAGCAGAAGAAGAAATTTTATTAATTTCAACATTCAGTTTGAACATTCCATCAGTTGCATATCCTTTCCCAACAAAAATATTATTTTTGGTTAAGGTGTACAAATCAGCCCCAATAGTTTGAGTGAATCCCGCCTTGTTTAGAAGATAGCCCGTAACCAAATTCTTTTTCATCTTTGGAGTATGCAGAACATCTTTAAGGATGACTGTCTTTCCAGAGGTAAACTTTAATTCCACTTCACCAGAACCGACAACAATAGTGGAGTGGGAATCACCCAGCAACACTTTCTTGTCTTCACTTTCAGAATAAGATTTGAACATGGTACGATCATAGTAGACATGGCGTGAAGCACCAGTGTCTACCCACCACCCTTCAGATCCACTAACTATATTGATTTCAGAAATCATAGCTATAAGTTGGTCCTCGGTAAGATTCGCCTGTGGAACAGGACGACGTCTTTGCCGGCAGTTCCGAGCCAAATGGCCCGCCTTCCCACAGTTATAACAAGTAAACTGTTCAGAATTATTTCTTGAAGGGAGTTTGTTTCTATTTTGATTTTGATGCACATTTCTGTTTTGGTTGTTGTGATTGCGATTCTGATTTTGATTTTTCATATTTTTTCCTTTAGGTTTTAGAATTGCGTAAGATGATTTTTTGTGAGCGTTGTTAAAAGCAACAAGCACTTCATCTTTCTGATCTTGTTTTCGGGCCTCCTCCTCAATCCGAAGACGAGTGATCAAACTTTCTAAAGAAAACTCTTTAATTTTATGCCTTAGAGTATTCTTAAAATCTTTCCAAGAGGGGGGTAATTTGTCAATTAAAACAACAACTTGAAATTGTTCATCAAGGGACATACCTTCGGCAATTATTTCGTGAGCGATTTTCTGAAGTTCATGAGACTGAACCTCCACTGATTTGTCGTCGGTCATTTGGTATTTCAGATACCGACTAACAACATATTTTTTACTTCCAGCCTCCTCAGTGTCGTATTTCTTCGAAAGAGCATCCCAAACTTCCTTTGCAGTTTTGTTAGAGCAGTAATAATCATACAGATCATCAGACATACCATTAAGAATAAAATTCTTACAACGGAAATCATTTTCCTCCCAAGACTTAACTTCTTGAATCTGAGCGTCTGTAGGAACTTGAGGTAATTGAGGTTTTTCGGTTGTACAGACATATGCTACTTTTTCGATAATAAGAAAAAATAACATTTTCTGTCTCCACCTTTTAAAATGAAACCCTTCGAAACGAAAGGGTTTGTTGAGATCAACAGTTACTTGTTTAAAATCGTGATCAGCAGACATCTTAGCAGATATTGAACGTCTTAAAATTGTTGTTGCAGAAAATAAATAAAGAACGAGTTTACCAAAATTTCTTGGGATGAGTCGCGGACTAGATCGCTCTCTTTAAGACGTTTCGCGGCTCTGTCCAAGAACGTGCAAGTAGTGTATCAGCCCCGTCGTCCCCAGGATAAAACAACCCAGAATTCTTCTCTGTCTAGGACGTTCTTTGCATTGTAGAAGTCCTGAAAACCAAACACCCCCACACACCGTTCGCAAAATGGACAAACTGCTTGGAAACCAAAATCAAACTGAAGAAACAGTACCGGAACAATTCCGGAACAGAAAAACAGAAACAGTTCTAGAAGCAGAAACAGTGCAGAAACATAAACAGTTTTAAAGCACACTGTTTTTCGTTCCTTTTGTTCTTGTTCTTAAAACTGGAAAAAAAAACTAGTATTTATAGGGGAAAAAAAAATCAAACCGTTTGATTAATTAAAAAAAAAAAAATGTTAAACGAAATTAATAAAAAAAAAAAACGTTAAACGGTATTAATTAAAAACGTTTTTATTAATTAAACTGGTTTTTTTAAAAAAATATTTTTAAATAATTTTTTTCTAAAAAGTAAATAAGTGCCACCTCATCACACGCGCGACTCGACTCGGCACGGCTGGACGGCGGCGGCGCGTGGTAAACCTGTAGGGATGTAACTCCTCTCCCCTCCACAAAATGTGGGTACCCCTTGGGGCACACCCCAAGTGTCTCATATACCCCTAGATGTCCACTTTAATTTTATCTCTCTCAACCAATGTGGGACAAAAGGTTTTGAGGGAAAAACCAATTTGACACATTTGACACTTTCTATTCTAAAAATTAAATTAAAATTCATTTGTTTCAATATGAGTGCATGGCATTGTTCATTGAGTTTTTATAACAAGGTTTGAATTTTCATGTAAATGTGTGTGCGCCTTTGTCGGCTTACCATTCATGCATTTATGGTTACTGTGTTGGTGTACACTGCAGGAAGATATTGCCTGAATAATGGTAGCAATCAAGTTAAGGACTTGAACCCTCATGACTTCAACAGTCGATGGATTTTAAGAGAAAAATCTGACACTGTAACATTGGTGGTGATGGTTGATTGTGCTCTAATGACAGGCGACGGAGGTTTGGTGAAAGCTAGGGAATCGATGATTGGCCGACCATTGAAAGGAAGAGGATCGACGACTGCAATCAGTAGTTGTAGGCGAAAGTCCGGTAATATTCACCACCATCAAAAACCACCACCGCAATAGAAAAATTACCACCATCGCAACCAAGCATAATAAATATTTACACCACCTAAATCTTTACACCATAACCCATATGTTAACCTACGCGGATCGCCACCACCGCCGATCACCAGAATAAAATTATCCCACAACAAATTATTAAAAAAAAAATAGCAAAAAATAATCAAAAGATATACAACATCGAGACCAAACAATAATAAACTTGCTTCAAACAAAATCAAAACAACAATACATCTAAAAAAACTCGATAAATACACATCAAACAATCCATTTTTTAAAAAACGTATGGGAAAAAATTACAGAAGAACAAATAATTGCAACAAAAATTCATATTTGCAGCAAATTTTTCTAAATCTACAATAATTGTTTTAAGAAATATACAAATGTTCAGGAAGATTTTGTAAATCTACAACAAATAAATTTGTAGCAATATTTTTCGAAATTTCATATTTATTTTTATTAGCCTAAAGATCTACCAAAGAAATGGTGAATTGGGTAGTTAAAAAATTATAGACAAATTTAGTTACCCTAATTGATTTTTATCTTGGTTAATATGCGGAAAAGTGTAATTCTAAATGTGTGCACACAAAGAGTTGAAGGATAGCGAAATTGACACAAAAATTTTAGTATTTCGGCAAGTCACTCTTGCATACGTCTACTTCCCTGGACTCTCGCAAGGAATTTGAATCCACTATCCTATCTTGATCTTTTTTCCTGGTAAGAATCAAACATTTTAAACTAATTCTTTTCTCAGATAAGAACTACGTCTTTCCACCCTTAGTAGGTAAGGTCCCTTTATACCTAATCAATACTCTCACTTAAACCAATTACCTTTAGGTGTAAACTGCAACTCACAAATACAAAAATTTACTTGTTTGTTCTCACAATAGTTTCTACCAACTTAATTCAGAATAAACTCAATTAATGAGCCGATTTAGTGATAGAAATGTTTATGCAATTTGTGAGAAACTAATAAATCTGGAATTTTCAGAATAAGCACAAAAACAGTTTGAAACCAGATTTCAAAAAAATTGTTTTGAAAGATATTCAATGAGTTTAGCAAAAACTATTTTATCACAACTGCAGTAGGCTAAAAAATAGAAATGAAAATACCAATTAAAGCACCATAATTTCGAGCACACAATATAATTAAAAAGGTCTTACCAAGATTTCCTCAAGAAATATATAGACAAAAGCAACTGTGGAGTAATCTTGATTTTGCAAAGAATGCATTTTTCACTATCAAGAAATCTCTCAAAATTTCGTCTCAAAAAATGTTTTACATAATATACGATTTTCTCTTCTTAAAAAGCTGATATTTCTTTTTTATTCTTGATGATTAAAATTTAAAATTCGTAGGTCTATTTAAAATTATTTTAAAGATAGTTATAACGGTTAGTTTTCAAAAGATGTATCCAAAAATAGCACATGTAGACCCCTTATATAAATATAATTTGTAACTGTTATATTGGACCAAAAATATGACTTTTAAAACATCCAATTTAGTTCCAAAAATAATTTAATCTAAACCCAAAAATGATAGAAAGAAATTTTCTTGGTAAGAATCACAAAATCAAAAAATGTAGTAATTAAATAATAAGATCTTCAAAATATATATGATATCTTTAGAAAACTATATTTAGCCAATAAAATATGATTTTATAACATTTAAATAGTTAAAATATAGTTGGGAGATCTTTGAAAAACATTCAGGTCAAATTAAACAAAAAAAATAGTAGATTGGTTGACCGGATATTATAAACAACGTTACATAATTCATACACTATTTATAGGTGTGTGAAGTTGAAAGAATATGTAGAATAGACATATAGTGAGATATAGAAGAAGATAAATTGATGTAGAGAAATTAGAGAAAATAATAGGATACTATATGATCATATTATATGGAATAATATGTTTTTATTGAGACATAAAAATAGAGAAAAATTATATTTTGTGATATTTCACGTATATTATATACTTGATGATTTATGGGTAATAGAGTTCGCGATCGGTTCAATATAGGGATGTCTTGCTTGCACCTTGACTCCCTAGATCGTTATATCATATGAAGAGCTTGTCATTCAACCATGTGCATAGAGATGACGTATCTCTTATTAGGACAATATTTATATGTCACGATTCACCAGAAATGTATTTTTCTCTCTATTCTATTATTTATTTTATTTATTTAATTGTTGATGTTCTTAGTTATTTAAAGAGATTGATATCGTATGTGATATTTATTTAACTTGAGTTGATATAATTATATGAAATTTCCCCAACAATCTAAGAAGATGTATGATTTTGTGAAAAATGGATTTTACATGAATTTGTTTCTAATATAATTTTTAATACATTTGATAATTGACATATTTTTATTGTTTATTTTAATTTTATGAAGAACCGAGAGAAATAAAATATGTGTTTTTATTTATTTTGATCAATATCCATCTTATATTTATTTTTATTTTATTTTATTTTTCCTATTGAAGTAACTTTGGAAAATATATTGTGTGATATTTTATTATATGAATTTGATGTTGCCAATAATTCCTAGCACGTGCAACAGATTAAACACATGCCAAAAACCTTCACAATGTTTTTCTTCAACCTGCAAAATCGATTAGCTCCAAGGGACACCGATGTGGTGTCGGCAAAAGAACCTTCAACGTGAGAATAAGTTAGTTTACTTTTTGGGTGTGAGATCAAGTACTTGAATCATAAAATTATATGTTGATACCTTCTCTTTATATAGACTTATTTATTTGTGCCATTATGTTGGTGACGTCGCGCTCCCCACAATCCTCTCCTAATTGTATGGGATTTGACGATGATCTCGCCCACAATCAGTTAATCTGTTGCGATTCTCCTCATGACGTGGGGGTCGTGGGAGTTCTTGGGCTTATGTCTTCTTGGCCTTTCCATTATGAGATTTGCTTACCCATGATTGGGTCTCCTTATCTTGTTTAAGTATCGAGTCGTTACGACCTCTTTCTTAGTAGGCTGGTGCATATAGCCTAGTATGATCACCGGGTTGCTATTTGCGGGTCGGATTACTAACCCAACCCGTCCGATCAAAACTTTTAAGCTTCTAGTAATCGTGGGTGGAAATTTCTCCCATATCATGATTGGCATAATATTGATCTATATTTGATTGTGATATTTTATATGTAAATTTATTATATTAATTAGCATTCTAAGTGTATTTGTTGTTAATGGCCTTAATATTATTGTTTGTCTTGAAATGAGATACTTTAAAAATGTGAGGTTATAAATAGATATATATTTAAAAAAAAAAAATATATATGTTTATATATATATATATATATATTTATTTATTTATTTATTTTCACTTCAAAAATAAATGTATTATTATAGTTTATTTATATGATGAAAAATCAAGTGTTTCTATTTTTGAAATGTGATAGCAGTTGTTATATAAATAAAATGTTAGAGATTTTTAAATATTATTTTAATATTTTGTTATTCATCAAACTAAAATAAATTTTAAGAATTAGTAAGATTTATAAATTAAGGGTGTTTATATATATTGAATGACGAGAATTTAATTACTTGAGAATAAAATATTTTGACATTTTTAATACATTTTATAAAGTAATTATTTTTCAATATTTAGCTCTGAAAAACTAAATATTTTTATTTTGTGAAGACATACAAAATTATTTATTTTAGAATATATATATATATATATATATATATATATATATATATATATATATATATATATATGTATGTATGTATGTTCTTGATTACAAAAAATATAAAATGTTCTTATTATTTGTTTAAAGGAAAAAAATAGATAAGATGTTTATTCTATGTAAAAAAGAATACCATTATATTTTACTAGTAAGTGATAGGTTTCTTGCTAAAAATTGGTTTCTAGTAGATATTAGATTGTTAGCCAATTTCTCATTTTAAAATGGCTCCTAATATGTAATAAAATGGCTCCTATTAAGTAGTTCCTAGTAGGAGGCTCCTGGTCATAAAATTTATGATTCCTACTAGTAAAATTATTAACTACTAAAATAATAATTTTAACCAACGTTTTTAATATTATGATTAAATTTTAATCATGTGATAATATATTCATAATTTTATTATCGTCGTATTAAATTAGTAAGTTGTTTTGAAAGGAAAAATTGAATTATTGAAAATTAAATTTTAATTATTGGAATATCTTGTGGTTTCAAGAAAGATAAAAAATTCTCCAAATAAAATAATATTTTATATGGATAAATTGACATTCCTATTATATTTAAGATATAATGATGCATAGAGAATTTTCATTATTCGTGATGCGAACTTCACCAAGAATTAGTGAGACATGAAACCAACTTAGGGTTTCTTTGCGATGATCGAATTAAATTCAGATTTATAAACGAAAAGACAAGAATATGAAAATACAAAATTTAGGACAGATTACCTTGACCCAACGTTTATAGACAAAACGCGAACCAACGATATAAGTAATGATCTTGACCCAATGATTATAACAAATCATGAGTTCTTTACCGAATAATTAGAATTTAAATAAAAAATTCCTGAAAAATAATATTAAGAAACTTATTTACCAATGCCTTATAAAACGGAACTATGATTTGCGTTTTTACTAAAAATACAAATTGCATCTGCGTTTTTAAGCAAAAAAAAAAGAGATTAAAAACTCAGATCACAACTGTGTTTATACGGTTGAATTTTTATTTTATTTTTAAACGCATAAGCAATATGCGTTTTTTAGTAAAAACGCAGATTACTTATGTGTTTTTTTCTTCGTCGTTTTTTTGTTTTGTCTTTTTTTAAACCGCAAAAGTGGTTTGCGTTTTCAGAAGAAACACAAAACACTTTCGGTTTTCTTTCTTGATTTTTTTTTATTTTTATTTTATTTTTTCTGAAAACGCAAAAGTAAATTGATAAGGGAAAAAAATTTATAAACCTTTCTCTTGTCTTTGCATTGCCATTGATAAGGAAAAAAAATTACACTATTAACGCTTTTAAATTTTAGAATAGTGTTAACATAAATCCTATTGAAATATTTAAGTGTATAAATGTCATTTAACCCACGATCAGCCGATTTATGTTTTTATTTTTTTCTTGTTAATCTAGCTAATATTCATTTCAATTTGAGAGCTAGCTCTATTTAAAAATAAAAATAATTATATTTCTTAAATTTTTGTTTATGATAAATTAATTTTTTTATTGTTATTTTGTTTTTTAATTAAAATATTTAAATACTAATTGAAATGCAAATTCTCGCAATCTACATTAACGAACATAGATGACTTAGATTTCGATTCACATCTGATGATACTTTCTGGACTGTAAAAAAGTAACCTAGAAATGATGTTGGATTTGGATGGGAAAGAAAAATAAACAAATAATGAACCTCTTTGAAAACAATGCACGAGATTATACAACTGGGCTTCAAAAATATGTTGTTCTAAACATTACATAACTTCAAGTAGTAATCATAAAAAGATAAAAAATTAAACATTATATAAATTAGAAAATACTACCCATCATTCAACTTTTCTAACATCGATAACTACTTAATTTTATCAAACCATTCGTAGTGAATCTCTCTACATTCGTAATCGGATAGTTCTGGGTCATCGATGTATTTGGGATCAGTAAAGTACTTCAGTGTCTGCTCGTTTGCATTTGGGGCATTTGTCTTCTGAATCTTGTAAAGCCTCTGTTTGACATGAATCTATTTCTCCATTTGTTTTATTTCTCGTTTTAATGCGTGACAAATTTTGCCGATATTATCCGGTTCGTTTTTCAAAATTTCGAAAGGCTGTAATTTTGGAATCTTGAGGTGGCACATATGAGACTTTACCTCATAAAGGTTCTTTTTTGCCATTACCATTAGCCATTGTAAATTCTTTTCTTCTTCACTATCCTTGCCCCATTTGGTGTAGTTGTAACTCTCATGGTAACAATGATTGACCCATCAAACAATTTGTTTGAAATGATCACCATGTACTAAGAAAGTTCATTTCCTCGTGATGGGATTTAGCCATACGCCAGTGAGATCTAGTTGTCGCTGAACACTAATGATATCTGTAATAACATCTCATGGACCGTACATGTCTTGTGGGTAACACAACCTCTCTCGGGCGTTATAACATAATAGTGGGCGACGCGGTTCGTCTTCGCTCCAATGTATGACCTTTAACCGATGTATTTGGATTCTATACTACGTACCTATCTTATCATGGTACTTGGTATGGTCCCTTATCCCTGAACCCTCACCGGTGCAATTAATCTTCATTTTTTCCTTGCCTTTACCCTTACCCTTATTGTTTGCTGGCCTGCTTGCCATTTGAACTGATTTTCTGAGTAATGAAAATGGAGAATAGGAATGAATGTGTGTGAATGATAATTCTGAAAAAATAGATGTATATATAGGTAATTTTTGGCACCTTCCTCATTTCCCGCCAGCCATTATCCTGCCAAAACAATTTTTTTATTTTTTTATTTTTTTTTTCCCGCCAAAATATTTCCCATCATTCTGTACCCCAATTTTCAATGAATTTGTTGCTGATTTCCTGCCTTAGTTTTTCTATAAATAGAAACAGTCTCAGTTCCTAATAAGCAACGTGTATTGTTGAAATCAATCTTTATTTTGTTTTATTCCCAAAGACGATAAATAGAATTTATGAAGAAGATCATGATGAATGTTTTTGGATATATATTGGTTCTTTTTTACAATTGGATGAAATCAATCTTTGTTTTTGACAATTAATTGTTTTGTAGGGAAATATTTAGTGAATGTTAGTGGCTACATAATTGGTCAGCATGTCCCCACATTAGGGGGGCTAATTAGAATGAGAATAGGCAACTGGTATAGTGGTTTTCCACGGACAGAGTTGGTATGCGGTGACACTTTACTCGAGCGTAAAAAAGATATTGGCATACAAAGTATTCAACAAGGTCTTTTAATGTTGAATCAAACAATGTTCACAAACTACGTAATTTACAGCGACTGTAAGGCTTCAATTGAGGATATGATAAAGACTGGTAGGTTTTAACAACTCGTAAATGAGACAGGTAGCATGGTGAAATACTTACCGAAAAAGATGAATAACTTGGCAGTTAAGATGGTGTTAAAGGGTTGGGACTATTTATTTGAATTTAATGAGTTTGTAGAATTTTCTGATGGTCTATTCATGGAATATCTGACTACCCTTGAAGATATCCGAGCACGAAGGTTTGCTGATCCGTCTGTCTAATAATACTCGGTTCCAAACTCGTATTTTATAGTAGCTATGTTTATAATAGACTATGTGATTCTTTCAACGTATTGTCGTAGTATTGTAAACATTTCTTATCGTATGTGTGTTTTTGAAATTTAAATGAAGAAAAAACGTATGTTGTTTGGTAGAAGAAGTGCTATTATAATTTAACGTAGATACGATACATTAGACTTGAAAACAAATACATAGTTAAACTGTAATTGACCAATGCAAAAACATTAAACGTTACTCTCATCATTAGACATTTTAATATCTGAGAGATATTCAGGTTCCCTTGAGCATCGCATATAAATACGAGCTTCGTCAACCAAACTTTCTTGTAAACGCTCATGTGTTGTTAATTAAAGCTCGTGTCGAAGAAGTCGAATTTGCATTCGGTTATTTTCTTCGCGGTAGCAATACAACGCCATCTGAAGATCATGTGGTGTGTGTATTGGTATTGTTTTGGCCAATTGACACACTATTGGTATATTGTATTGCCTACATCTATCGATAATAGTATCTGTTTGGTTCACACAAAAAGTGTATTCCTCCTGCATACTTGCAACCCAATGTGGAGAGTAACGAACTCTTGAATCTAAAGAGTATGAGAATGCGTCCTCCAAAATCCAGTGGCGTCCCATTGAACGATATAGATCTAATATTGTGTACATTTGCAATTGATTAATGTGCTTAAAGATTGATATAGTGCTATGTGTGCGTGTGTGTGTGTGTATATGTTTATATGTATGTATGTCTATGTGTCTGCATTAATGGTAAACAATTGTCTGAATGGTCAAATTCGTCGTTCTAAAGTTGAATAGTCGATCAGTACTAATAACACTGAAAAACAACCATTGATTTGTTAAATCACATCTGATAATGGTTGTATAGATGACAAAGGCTGAAAAAGGCTAAAAACACGTCTCCCAATACTTTATTCAACAGTACAAAAAAAAAAAAAAAAATACTGGAAAAGGTTGAATTAGCCTGAAAAAGACTGACAAAACCTGGAAAAGATATGAAAAAGGCTGTTAAAAAGCTGAAAAAACCATTGGCCAAAAGCGTTAATGAAAAGTCACTAAAAGCTGAAGGGCTTATCTTTTATTCAATTCAAGTTTATGTAATTTAAAGTTCGAAGTCTATATAAGATTCCCTTATGTCATTGAATAAAACATATAGAAATATTAATTTTACTTTATAACATTCGTGAAATGTCTTCAAACATTAATTCAAGTGAAGAAATCTCATATGGTATTTCAAGTGAGAAAAAATCATATGGTGCTTGGGGTTGGCTTGGACTTGGGATCACTATAGACGGTGGGCTTTACAACTACATTATGACGACTGCTAGACCGATCAAGACACCAATACGACTGAGTATCGTGTCGGCCTATTGCAAAAGTGGGAATATAGGGTCAGAGAGGCTAACAACCTTGTAAATTCTTTGAGAGCTCTTAATGCACCTGTTCCTCATCGTTGAAGTCTTTCAGATGTCTCGTAGATATCAAATTGATGACACATGTGAGATAGAAGATGGTATTACACGATTTCTCCTGGAGAATAATTGAATGTTGTTGCGAAGGAGTCGAGATTATCTACTCCAACTAGTTAATAAAATGGTCGCCGCAAGTAACAGAACACTCTCTTAAAATGAATACAATAACGTTATGACGAACAACGATTACTTGTCTGAGGGATACATATCGAATGAAAAATAAATATATTTAGCTACTTGTATGGTATTTGTTATGTGTTTTCATCTGACTACTTTTGTGATTTTACGTACTATATTTGTTATTTGTTTTCATGTCACTACATTCGTTAGGTTACGTACTATACGTTTTAGAAAGTTCTTGGTCTAGCATAGATCAACAACTTTATAAAGAAATCCATAAGTTAATACATAATGTACACGTTAAATTAGAGTAATTATATATAGTTCTACAAATTATAATACATGTCATTAGGTTCTATGTACCACACCCCCTACGTTTGATGTTTCTCCGTTGCCATCGTAGAGAAAGTGGAAGTTCCTCCATCTCATCTTCCTGGAGATGATCGACTTGAGTAATGTGTCCTAAATCCATGGTAGATGGATACGACGATTCCTCCATAATAGGCAATGCATGTTCGTCATCTGGCGCCCAAGGGACCGGTGACACGTGTCTTTGAATTCCACTAGGTACATCACGTGTCACACTAGGAATAGGTGTTGAGCTCGTTGATGGAGGCTCCATAATCAAGGTAACAAATGTGCTACCTAGTGACGGTCCGCAGCTAACACCCAGGTCGGTGCCATACTCTGAAAAGAAATCATTCATCCCGTAAGTACATAGTCCAACACTGGTGTCCTCTATTACTGCATTGCCTGCTCGGTATATGTCATCATCCTGGTTTATGGAAAACGTGGAAGATGACTCTAACGATGGATCTGTTATGCGCCCGACCCCGGAGTAACATCACCCAGCATCTAGTATGGTAGCTATCGGCATAAGGCTCGGGAACAAAGTGTCGTGCATTAAGTGTACAGCCTATTCAAAGTCGCCTCGTTGTCTTGTTCACAATACAAGGTTGCTCATATGCAGCAAGAATAAAATATTTGGTTCGTGCAACATAAAGTTGATTGCTGTAAGACCCCAACGTAGCACGTACGTCATTAATAATTGCATTTTAGAGTTTGGAAAAATACGGGGTAAAATAGTGTTAATTAAAATTAAAATTAAAAATTTTAGGGGTCAAATTGCAAATTTAAAAAATATTATTCTAAACTTAGGATTCAAATTCTCAGTCAATTTATAAAAATTTAACTGTTGGGGATTAAATTGCAATTTAAGAAACTTATAAATGGCGAATTGAACTCAAAAGAATACTTTAAGGAAGTTGGGGGGGGGGGGGGGGGGGGAGAAAAGAGCAATTAAATAAAATATTTTTTTTTTAGTATATATACAAATATACATCTATGTCTGTGGGTGCCGAGAGTTCAACCAGAGGTCGAAATCAGAGAGAGAGGAATAGTGGGTGACGTGGCTTGAAGAGAAAATAGGTTGATCCACTATTTACATGCATATATATATATATACATGTTCATGCATGTAGAGATCATCAAAATCTAAAATCAAATATGAAAATCAGAGAAAAATCTAGAGAGAGAAAGAGAGAGCAGGCCGGAGTTGGGGTAAAAAAGCGATCGCCGGCAAGGGAGTCGAAGGTGCATGGGGGTTGAACGCAGATGTTGTAGGCTTGGCGGTCCGGTTAGAGAGAAAGAGGAGCGGTAGTGGAATTTAAAGAAAGGAACGGTGGATCGTTCTTAGTAATCGTCGGCAATAGTTGTACAGACGATGATAGTGGGTGTTTTCCAGCGTGTAGGGGATTTCTTGTGCCAGCTGAAGCGGGAGAAATCAAGGTCGACCGGTGATATTGGGTTATCGACGGTGATTGTTGGTAAGTGTGAGTGTGAATTCTCTATTCTGATCAATTGGGTGTGTGTGTGATGTGTATGAGCATGCATGTGTGATACATGTATGGGTGTGTGATTTGCAGGCAGTGTGTGTGTAGATGTGCGATCGTGTGTGGGAGTTCTGATTTGTGTTGAGCATGTATGTGTTTTGACGGTCAGGTGGGTGTGTGGTGATGTGTTTTGTGTGTGTGTCCTTCGGTGTGTGTGGGTCCTTCGATGGTGTGTTTGTGTGTCGTTGTTGGCTTGTTGAAAGGAAACAACACAGGAAGAGAAAGAGAGAAAGCGAAGAGAGAAAGAGGTCGGTTGGCGGTTCATCGCCGGTGGGTTGCCGTGCTCTGTTCATCGTGTGCATGTGTGTAGGGTGTCATGTGTGCTCTGTTCTGTTTCAGTCCGATGTGTGCATGTGAGTGTGTGTTATCCCGGATATTTGCGGTGTATGTGTGTGGTTGTTGAGTGGGGGAATGTCTGAGAGGTGTGAGTGTGTTTCGATCATTGGAAAGGTCGACGAATGAGTCACTAGAGTTAGTGGAGAAGAAAGGGAAAGAGGGACGGTGGGTCTGATCGAAGCAGAAACAAAGAAAAGAAAAACAAAATTACACCAACAACCCCAATAAAATTCAAAATCCATCTTGCGGCCCGTGAATGATTCAGAATTAGCAACGTTTTTCGTTAAATTTATTTTAGTTTTGTTAAATTAAATTCTAGCATAAAATTTTTGTAACCGGAATAATAAATTTGGCACTGTTGTATTACAAAATTTTATGCAATAATTGTTAAAAGAATGAAATTTTACCGAATAATAATTTTTCATAATAAAATGTGGGGAATGGGAAAAATACAGAACTTAGGGCCTGCATTGCATGATTAGGTTATTTTGCATAAATTATTAATTTAGGCCCTGTCACTATTAGGTTCGCAACTACCGGAGTATCGGTAGAGGGTAGTTAGTAAAAGTTGCTTGGAGCGGAAAGGCAGGTGAGTGTACTGTCTTCTAGTAAATTACAAAATCTATTTTCATATATATTATGGAAAAATGTGTTTATTTAAAATTGCATGAATTTGGCAAATTAGTGGGTGCGACGAAGTTGAAATACTGCTAGATGGTGGTTTAGGTAATAACGTTGGTAGTGGGGATGAATGGATTATGATTGTGGTGGTGCTAGTGGTTTAAATATTAAATTATAACTGATAAGTAATTCTATTCGTAGTACTTGACATTGGGATTCCCTGTCGATAGTACGTAATATTTTTAGTATTAAACCAACAGTGTGGCAGAACACACTTAATTTGTCCAATGTTAAGTTATTAATTGTATTGGTAGACAATACTTTATTTATAGTGTGAAATTACATGACACACTGCACTACTATTTGAGATACATGGATTCTATCATAAATGTGTGCGTGTGTTCGTGATTTTTATTGGAGAGAAAGGTTCATATGATTAAAATAGAAAGAGACGACCATTCGGCGGTATGAAATTAAATATGATTTGGTAAAAACAGAAGGGACAAGATGTAGACTAATCTAGAAAAGATTTAATTTAGAAATACGTTTTAGGTTGACGGGTAGGCAAATTACAAGTTATGCGAAATGGGTAAACGCAACAGAAATTAATAGAGAATGATGTGTAGGAAGTAGTCGAGAACTATGAGTCCGTGTTAATAGTTAGTGCGTATAAATATAGTTCACTTTGTATTGGTGGTAGGGAGTTGTCAGTAGATCTATTACCCTTGAATATTTACGATCTTGATGTAATACTGGGTATGTATTTGCTATTCGGCTATCATGCCACGGTGGATTGTTTTAAGAAGAAAGTGATCTTTCAAATCTCAGGTGAGCCAGAGTTTGTATTCTCGGGAGATTGAATTATTAGTCCTGTTAGTTTGATTTCAGCCTTAGAAGCCAGGAGACTCTTGAAGAAAAGATGTCATGGATATCTCGCGCACGTAATTGACACCAGGAAGAAAGAAGTTCCGATGGCAGACATTCCAGTAGTCAGAGATTTTTCTGACGTATTTCCAGAAGAATTGTCAGGGTTGCCAGTAGATAGGGAGATGGAATTCACTATTGAGTTGCTCAAGGAACTGCCCCTATATCGATTTCACCCTATCGTATGGCGCCTACTGAGCTGAATGAATTAAAAGTGCAGCTGCAAGATTTATTAGATTGTGGGTTTATCAGACCCAGTGTCTCCCCATGGGAAGCCCCAGTGTTATTCGTGAAGAAGAAGGATGACACGTTGAGAATGTGTATCGACTATCGGCAGTTGAATAAGGTGACGGTTCGTAACAAATATCTGTTGCCCAAAATTGATGATTTGTTCGACTAGCTCCAGAAGGATAAAGTGTTTTCCAAGATAGATCTTCGATCGGGGTATCACCAATTGAAAGTAAGAGATAGTGACATGGCAAAAACGACCTTCCGTACAAGATATGGACAATATAAATTTTTGGTTATGCCATTCGGATTGACAAATGCCCCTGCTGCTTTCATGGATTTGATAAATCATATCTTTCAACCTTATCTGGATCAATTTATTATTGTGTTCATTGACGATATATTGGTCTATTCCCAAAGTAGAGAAGAGCATGCGAAACATCTCTAGATTGTATTGTAGACGTTGCAAGAGAAGCGGTTATATGCGAAATTCAGTAAATACGAATTATGGTTAGATCATGTGGTGTTCTTGGGGTATGTTATTTTGGGAGAAGGTATTCAGGTGGACCTAAAGAAAGTTGAAGCTATTGTCCAATGGGAAATGCCAAAAAATGTGACTGAAGTCCGAACCTTTTTAGGATTGGCGGGTTACTATTGACGGTTTGGGTAGGGATTTTTCATTATAGCTGTCTCGTTGACTCGATTGACCCACAAGGAATCCAAATTTGAGTGGATTGACCAATGCAAACAGAGTTTCCAAGAGTTGAAGAATAGATTGATATCGGCACCAATACTGTCCTTCCCGTCAGAAGAAGGTGGTTTCGTGATTTATAGTGACGCGTCACACTAAGGGCTGGGATGTGTTCTGATGCAGCATGGTCATGTAATCGCATATGCATCTCGGCAATTAAAGAACCATGAGCGTAATTACCCGACGCACGATTTGGAGTTGGCAGCAATTGTGTTCGCCCTGAAGATTTGGAGGCACTACTTGTATGGCGAGATGTGTGAAATATACACTGACCACTAGAGTTTGAAGTACTCGTTTACTTAGAAGGAATTAAATTTGAGGCAAAAACGTTGGATAGAGTTGATTAAAGATTACGATTACACCATCCACTACCACCCGGGGAAGGCAAATGTTGTAGTGGATGCGTTGAGTCGGAAATCGACGGGTTCGATCGTACACATTCGAGTCGTTTATGCTAACTTGTAAGTGGAGTTGAGATCGTTGCGAGTTCAGTTAGTAGTTGGTCAGACGACAGCATTGCTTGTGACTTTGACTTTGAGACCGACATTGATTGATCGTATTATTGAAGCTTAGAAGTCAGACGTTCAATTGAAGTTGATTGGGGATGAAGTGAAGAATGGTTGCAGAACTGATTATCATTTCAGGGAGAGTGATGAAGCTTTGATGGTTGGAAACCGACTGTTTGTGCCTGATGACGTCGATTTAAAAAGGGATATCTTGGAAGAGGCGCATAGATCAGCATACACGATGCATCTGGGGAGTACCAAAATGTATCGAGATTTACGTGAGCATTATTGATGGATCGGAATAAAGCGGAAAATTGTAGAATTTGTTACCAAGTGTTTTGTTTGTCAGCAAGTTAAGATTGAGCATTAACGTCCAAGTAGGTTGTTGCAACCTCTACCTATTCTAAAGTGGAAGTGGGAGCATATCACGATGGATTTCATTTCGGAATTACCCCATACTCAAAAATGGCATAATTCCATCTGGGTGATCGTTGATAGGCGTACCAAATCCGCTCATTTTCTGGCTGTAAAGGCGACGTATTCTCTTGAAAAGTATGCCCAATTGTATATCGATAAGATTGTTAGGTTGTATGGCGCACCGGTTTTTATAGTATCGAATAGAGATCCGAGATTTACTTCGAAATTTTGACCTAGTCTCCAAACTGCTTTAGGTACCAAGCTG
Source organism: Eucommia ulmoides (assembly GCA_016647705.1). NCBI lineage: Eukaryota > Viridiplantae > Streptophyta > Magnoliopsida > Garryales > Eucommiaceae > Eucommia > Eucommia ulmoides. The sequence continues at coordinate 49,215,608 of CM028329.1, forward strand.
AAATTTAGCACCGCTTTCCATTCTCAGACAGACGGTCAATCGGAGCGTACGATTTAGACGTTGGAGGATATGTTGAGGGGATGTGTTCTAGAATTTCCTGGTAGTTAGGATGATAATTTGTTGTTGATGGAATTCGCCTACAACAATAGCTACCATTCGGTAATCGAGATGGCCCCGTATGAAGCATTGTATAGGAGGAGATACAGAACCCCAGTTTGTTGGACTGAGGTAGGGGAATGGAAATTGTTGATGTCGGACATAGCCCAGATGACAACAGACAAAGTAAAGGTGATTCGGAAAAAATTAAAAATTGCACAGAGTCGACAGAAGAGTTATTTCGACAAATGCCGATGGGAGTTGGAATTCGAAGTAAAAGATCATGTGGTTTTGAGTATTTCTTCGTGGAAAGGCATATCAGGTTCGGGAAGAAAGGGAAGTTGAGCCCAAGGTACATCGGACCATATGAAACTCTAGATCGGGTTGGCACGACAGCGTATAGACTTGCGTTACCGCCAAAGTTGTCTCGATTACACAATGTTTCCCATATATTGATGCTCCAGAAATATGTGCTAGACCCTTCTCATGTGTTGACTTCACAACTGATCGAATTGGAAGCAGATTTGACATACGTTAAGGAGCCAGTCCAAATCTTAAGCCGTAAAGACGAAGTGTTGCGAACGAAAACGATTCCATTAGTCAAAGTGTTGTGGCACAGTCATGCAGTGGAAGAGGCGATGTGGGAACGAGAGGACGAGATGAGGAACAAATACCCACATTTGTTCGATTAGGTAATAAAATTTCGGGACGAAATTTCTTTTAGGAGGGAAGAGCTGTAAGACCCCAATTGTAGCATGTACATCATTAATAGTTGCATTTTAGAGTATTTGGAAAAATACGGGGTTAAATGGTGTTAATTAAAATTTAAATTAAAAAGTTTAGGGGTCAAATTTAAATTAATTGAGTATGATTGACATTTAAAGCATATAGATAAATCATGATAGAGATATTCAAAGTTGGATGTGAATTATTAAAAGTAAGGCTCCTCCAATTTGATTATTGATCAAGATAATAAATGAAGGTGGTTGGCATGGGACAAAATAGTGTAGCCCATACTTTAGTCGTCCCTACCAAAAAGTAGGATAGTATTAAATACTCCACCACTTACAAGCCGAAAACATAGTAGGAGAGAGAAAACATTATGCTAAGAAGTAGTCGTCTACTTTTGGCATAAGTAGTCGACTACTTCTGCTGTAGTACCTGTCGACTTTTCGTTTTTATTCGTTTTGGATTTTTGGTCTCGGTTTATGTCCGTTTATCATTCTAAACATTTTCAAAACATGTATCAAGTATATTTATGATGTTTAAATGATCCAGAAACATATTGTACCTAATGATCATGTTAAGAACTTGAATTTTCAATTTCTCATAATTATGATCAAGAGGTGATTTTTTCGTTTTAGCATGAAATAATCAAACACATAATTTACATTGTGATATTTAAGCATATTGGATATGTCAAGATCAACATACGGTGTGTGTGCGCCCTATAGAGTTTCAAGTTTAATATCTCGCGAATATTGTCGAAATGAAAAATTGCTATAATTTATATCATACCTTTCGACTTGAATTCACTCCTATGATATGTTTCAGTGATACTCGGATGATCTATACTAAAAAATATTGTTAATTTATTTAAAACGTTAAATATGGTGTTATCATCAAAATCACATTTATCTGGATATCCTATGATTGAAATCGCTTAAGGCTAACAGATATTATAATTCAATTATGTCCTTGATGTTAATAGCAACATTAAAATTTGATTTTTAATTTTAAAGATCAAGATGATGGTAAATGAAACATAACATATAACACCCATTTTATTATTTCTAAAACCTATACCTATTTTATAGGGTTTTGCTATAGAAATACTCACAATTCGGCTGTTGATTAATTGAATGATACTTTCGCTCACAAAAATAAATGTCATAGTTATTTATGTAGGTTGTTTACATTAACAAACTGGTTGAAGACAATGCATGTCTATGCTTTGACAATCCAAAATCTCTTCCAATATATATTGATTTTGGGAGATAATTAAAGAATACCTTAAAAAAAGTAAAAAATAAAAAAAGAAGAAGAAGAAGTTAGAAATAGAACCATTGTTGATAATGACAAAAGAATATTTCAGCCCAAATTATCTCCCTTTAGTTTTCTAAAATAAATAATTTTTTTTTTAAAAGTGTAAATGTATAAAATATATGAATAACATAATTTTTAATTTATTATTTGACCTCGGACTTTTTTTTTGTAACCTTTTCATACTATAGTAATTTTGTTTGTTTGTTTATTTTATTTTATCTTTCTTCAAATTTTGTAAAAACAGAAAATTAAAAAAAGAAAAAAAGAAAAAAGAAAAATAACTAATACCTAATAAACCCAAAATATCATATACTTATGAACGGATACGGTTTCTATGTTTGGATTCCACATCCTAATCTTGTGCAACAAGTCAATGGCGTAATCCAATTTCATGTTTGAATAGACATGTCCTAACCTTATCCCATTAAATAATCTCTTAAGTATTGTTTGGTTAATATTTTTATTTTTGTTCTTATTCATAAAAGACAAAATGTAAAATAAAATAATAAAAAAGACTTATTTTTTGTCCTAACTTAGGATTTGAAAAAAAAAAAGAAGAAGAAGGTATTTTCTATTTTTTTATGTTTTCATGAGAAAAGTAGAATTAAAAAAGAAAAAAGAAAAAAAAAAGGCTTTCTTGCTAAGTCCCTAATTTTATATTTCATTTAGAAAAAGTCCCATAAGCAATCGCAATTTATGTTTTAATCATGCGCATTAAAAAAAAACTTAAGGCCCAATGCACTCTCGCAGTTACCTACATGTAATTTGTGTGTAAAATATTTGTTAGATGTAACAAATAATATACAAGTATATGTAATATTGTTACATGAAATTTGTAACATGTAATTAATACTACACAGACACATATAACTAATCTTACACAGGCATGAACACATGCGAGAGTAATACGCAAGTAAAAATTAACTGAAGGGATTAAATCAAAATTTATGTTTTAAACGAAAATAAAATAAATTGTACTCATTATTTGGGACTAATCACCAATTATCCTTTAAAAAAAAAAAAGAGAAAAAAAAGCTATATTTACAAACTGAAAAAACAGCACAAACTAAAAATAACCAATATTTTCACAACCATTTATTTCCATAACACCCAACCTCATAACCAACAAAATTGTCTTCTTAAAATCCTAATCCAAAACAATTTTATCGACTTTTCTTTTTAGGAAAGAGAAAGACAGAGAGATGAATTTTTTGTGCTGGTGTTTCGTTTTGATTTGCATTTTGATGATCAGAACTACAGAATCACATCCTCTAAAATACATGTACGCAATCGATCCGTGCAGACGACCTGGCGGCCTCCACCCGAGCTGCCACCGCCATTCCCAACCTCGAGCAGAAAACTATTATAAGAAATGAGGTTGTTTTGTTACAATACATATATAATTTTGTTGATTCTATAGGGGTAATTGGGTTCGCGATCGATTCAATATTGTATAGATGTACTACTTGTACCTTGACTCCCTGAATTATTGTGTCTTGAAAATGGCTCGTCATTCAACTCTGTGTATAGAGAGGGCGTGTCTCATTTCAGGACAGTATTTCTCGATTCAACAAATATGTATTTTCGCTTGATTCCATACTTTATTTTATTTATTTGATTATTGATACTCTTAATTATTTAAAGAGATTGAAATTGCATGTGATATTTATTTATTATTTAATTTATATTCATATGATTATCTAAATTTTTTCTAACTATATAAGAAGAGTTATAATTTTATGAAAGTTCAATTTTGCTTGAATTTGTTTCTAATACAATTTGTAGTGTATTTGATGATCAACATATTTTTAATGTTTGTCTTAAGTTTACGAAGAATCCAGAGAAATCAAATTTATGTTTTTGTTGTCATCAATATAGCATCTTATATTTAATTTTAATTTAATTTAATTTTTTCTATTGAAATAACTTTAGGAAAAAATATTTTGTAATTTTTTTTTTATATGAATTGGTATATATTGATCCATATTTGATTGTGATGCTTTATATGTAAATTTATTTTATTTATTATAATTCTAAGTAATATTATTTTTTCTCTTGAAATGCAGATAATTTAAAAATGTGAGGGTTTTGTAAGGATAAATGTTTAAGAAAAAAAAAAAAAAAGAATTGGTAGATATAATTTTTATTTTCATCACATATATTTATTTATTATTGTTATTTATTTATATCTTGAAAATCAAAGTTCTATTTTGAAACATGATATTATTTGTTATATAAAAAAATATTAGAGTTTCTTAAATATTATTTGAATATTTAACTATATCAAAATAAAATAAATTTTAAGAATTGATAAGATTTATGAACTTGTATGTTTACATGTATTTATGAAAATTTATTTTTTTGAGAATAAAATATGTTGACCTTTTAATACAATTTTTAAATATAAGTTATAAAGTAATTATTTTTTAATATTTAATTTTGAAAAAATTAAATATTTTTATTTTCTGAAGTCATATAAAATTATTTATTTTAGAGTTAAAAAATAAATAAAATGTTTTATTGTTTGTGAACATATATATATGTAAGGGTTTATTTTTTGTAAAAAAATGATCATTAGATTTTATTAGTTGTGATAATTTTTTCATTTAAAAATTAGTTCTTAATAGCTGTTAAAATTCCCCATGGAGTCTCCGGCGTCGATGTGGTGGACATCCATGTTTTGATGAAGACGGTGATGAAGTAAAACACAAAATGCACTGTTGACTCTTAAATTTTATATGAGAAATGAAATGATTCTTATTAAATTAGTTGAAGGGTATAAATATTATTTTATATTAATTAACGGATTATGGTTGACTTTTATCCTTTGACTGTTAAAATCAACTACATATTTAATTTTTGCACTTACGTAAAAAGTACAGGGCATGTAAGTACTGATGAAAATATCATAAGGGTGCAAAGTACATTTCGATTTAACCATAGGGATATAAAATGTAATTATCCCAAGAATTAATTATCATTTCTCAATAAAAAAATAAAAATGAGGGTAGTCTTGTCATACAAACTTTCATGAATTAAAAAGTTACCTTCAGCTTTTAAAAACACAATTCTTCTGACTTTGAAAAATAGACTAAAAAATGAAATGAGGTTACTTGTGATTTTTATGGACTTCTCATTTTCAAAAGCAGAAGCACCCTAAAAAATAACGGAGGAGGGGAAGTGCCAAACTAAGCCTAATTATTGAAACGACATATTAATATGTTATCTTTTGGTAAATTTCGATAACATTCTCTATTCTTTGTGAAAGTAACAATGAAATCTCCTCTTATTTGAAATGCAGCTTTGAGATCACTTTTGATTCGCTAATCGAGACCTCCATTAAAATTTTGGGAAAAATTTTTTGCACTCCTAAATTTCCCATTTTCCCCTTTTCAAGGACCATGGACTTTTTGACCAGCTCAAAACCCCCACGAAAATGAGATTGCCGATTTTGCCCCTCAGAAGATTTGTAATTTACAAAAGAATGCCATCCCCCTACACCCGCTACACCCGCTGCACAACGTCACCAGACGCGACTGCTGGAGCACGACGCGACCCCTGCGCACGCTTGCACGACCTTCCCGCCCTCGTCATCATCAATCCCTACAACACTATCGTCATGATCAATCCCAATTTCCGCCATTTTCACGCAACAGAACTCCCGTAAACCCTAGATATCCAACGGACGATTTTCGTTGATTGTCGTCGATTTCTACTGATTTTCACTGTAAAATTGGAAGCGATCGGTGCCTACAAACAGAACGAACTACAAAACCCTTAGACATTGAAACGTGGTCACGCCGAAAACCATAAGAAGAAGAATGGTGGTCACGCGGTCTTCAGAGAAGAAAAAAAAACCATATTAAAACGTCAGGTTCCAAACAGTCCAAACCATCATCAAAGAGGGCAATGGAACCACAACATTCAGCAGAGAGAGGGAAGGAGACAAAGACTACAAAGAAGAGGTTGAGCAAGAAGGTGAGCAGGACATACACTAGTCGTTATATTCAAAATTTTTAAGTGAATATCATCTCAATATACTGTTGATATCGTGCAAATGTAAGTGGATATCCTCTAAATATACTCTGGATTGGATATCATCTACTATCATCATGATTACGTCTCATAGGGAGAATGTGTGGGATATCAAAACTCATGAACTGTTGAATTAGTTTAGAAAAAAGGTTTAGTCAATTTCCATTTATTTGTGAAACTGTGTCGTGTAATATTAAGTGGATATCCTCTGAGAAAAATTTTATATTCAGTTGATATCATCTAAATGTTAACTTATCAACATGTGTTTTTTCAGTATATGTTTCATTAGCCTGTCTTGAAAATAGTAAAGATGTACTGCATTCATGTTGTATACATTTTCAGTAGATATCAACTTAAAGATGTACTGCATACAACTGAAATGTTCAGTGGATATCTACTGAAAAAAATGTACAGTAGATATCAACTTAAATGTTCAGTAGATATCTACTTAAAAATATGCATGTGTACTGCATACATGCTGTTTTAGTACATATGAACTGAAAATAAATATGTGTAATGGAAACCTACTTGAAAATATACATCTTTAGTGATATCTACTAAACACCAGTGGGTATCTACTTGAAAATACTAAAGAAGTACTGAATACATGTTGTATACGTTTTCAGTAGATATCAACTCAAATGTTCAGTAGATATCTACTTAACAATATGCACATGTACTGCAATTTAAAAGTTTTAGTACATACATGTTGTTTTAAATATGTTTTTTTGCATGTGAACAGTTGGTTCTGATAGCGACTTTCATGATACCCCATTGAGAAGAATCGGAATCAAAAAATAAAATGAAAGGAATGCTAAAACTGAACCAAGCCGAAGGATTGGTAAGTTTTACCTACAATATAGATCTTCGTTTAAGCTTTTGTACGAGCTGCTGAACACCATTGTGCTGACTGGAACGCATAGACGCTTGCTGCAACTTACGCCATTCTGGCCAATTTTTGATTCTATTTTGACCAAGAGAGTGACTCTGGAGATGATAAAGAAATTGGATGACAACATCGTCCAAATACTCAAGACTTGGAACGAAGAAAAAAACGCTTTCAAAATTAGAGGTGTTGATTTGAAGTTTTTTGTTTCGGATGTTAGACTGATTTTTGGACTGAAATGTGGCGAGAAGGCCATCAATTTCTCGTATGGCAAGCTGGAAAGTGAATATTTGGCCAGTATTTGCAAAGACCGGAAGCGATTGTCGACAGCTGACATCAAAACTATAATCATGAAGTCGGTGTAAAGTGACAATGATGAAGACGTTCGGCATGTTGTGAGTTTGCTATGCTTGTATCTGCTTGGCACGTGTTTGCTGCCCAACAGTGGAGTGTTTGTGGTATTTGGGCTATACAAGTATATCAAAAATATTGAGCAAATGCACATCTATGCTTGGCATCACGCAATTCATAGCCTGTTGATCACATCAATTCAACAAAACTCCTGTCAGCCTGGGAAGGTGAAAATGTGTGTTCTTGCATTGCTGGTACGACCCGTCCTAACTTATTTGATTCTGTTAATAATTGAATAATTACTAATAAACTGTTCATTTTGTGTAGTATTGGTTTTGCGAGCATGTCAATGTCATCAAGGAAGATAATGAGGCAGCATCCCCACAGTTTGTCAAGTGGGATCTCTCAAAATTGACAACGGACACACTAAAAAACGCATTGAACAAGGAACATAATGCCCCAGATATCAGGGTTAGTGGATATAAACTGTTTTATAGGTTTTTCTGTTCATTTTTTGTTCCTCTCAAACAATGTATGTAATGCATACATTACAAATCTAGTAGATATCTACATGAAATTGCAAATCTGTTTACTAGATATCATCTGAAAAATACACGTATGTAATGTATATCTACTTGAAATTACAAATCTGTTTAGTTGATAGTGGATATCTAGTTCAAAATACTAAAGATCTACGGCATACATGTTGTATACATTTTCAGTAGATATCAACTTAAAGATGTATTGCATACATGCAGTTTAGTAGATATCTACTGAACAACATTGATATCTACTGAAAAATACACATCTTTAATGATATGTACTGCATTTTTACTGGATATCCATTTCAAAATACACATATGTGCTGCATACATGCTGTTAAATAGATATCTACTTAAAGATACTAAAGATCTACTGCATACATGTTGTAGACATTTTCAGTAGATATCAACTTAAAGATGTACTGCATACAACTTAAATGTTCAGCTGATATCTACTGAAAATGTTCGGTAGATATTCACTTAAATGTTCAGTGGATATCTACTTAAAAATATGCATGTGTACTGCATACATGCTGTTTTAGTACATATCAACTGAAAATAAACATGTGTAATGGAAACCTACTTCAAAATACACATCTTTAGTGAAATGTACTGGATCTTTTGTGGAAATACAAGTGTAATGGAAACGTACTTGAAAATACAATTCTATTTAGTACATATCTAATGAAAATGCACATATGTAAACTTGAAATTACAAATCTGTTTAGTGATATCCTCTGAACAAACGGTATGTTGACAGGTGAATCCAAATACGATGAAAATGACGAGGACTGAGACGAAAATGATCACATATGCTGATGATTTAAAAAACAAGCGTGGTGGGAAAGGAGAGAAATTTGAACAAAATAAGGACGATCAAGAAGAATCGTGGAGTGAGGAAGGTGAAGAGTATGAGAAGGCCGGTGACAAAGGCAAACCGGAGAGTATGGTGACCCCCCACGGCACTCATTTCACTGACGGCGTTCTGGACAGTCCGGACCGGTTGAATACGCCTTATTTCACGCCACAAACTAGAACTGCATCTAAAAGCGGGGGTGAAGAAGGTGAAATAAGAAAAGAAAATGAAGAACTACAAGCAAAAATTGAGTGCTTGGAGCGCGAGAACGCAAAGTTGAAAAATAAAAATATGAAACTGAGAGGAAAAAGTAAGAAAAGAGGAGAGAAAATTGCAAAACTGAAAATGGAATTGGCTGAGCTGAAAAGGACAAGTGATGAGCTGAAAAAAGAGGAAGGTGAGGAGAAAATAAAAGAATTGGCCGAACAAATGGCTCGGCAAAAGGAACACATGGACAACAACTTCAAGAATTTGACCTTACTTTTATCTCAGAGGGATAATGAGGTCAAACAGTCCTCCTCCGGACCCTGTTTCTGCAGAAGAAACTGAACAGCGTCCCCAATATATTCATGGAGAAACTGGGCCCAAAGAAGGTGAAGAAGACAAAAAAAAGAAGAGAAAATTGACAGAAAAAATAGACGAAAGCTCAATGGTTAAAAGGCTAAAGCAGAGAGACAGAGTACAGAAAAAAAAAGGGAGATGATTTCGAATATTTGGACATCAAAAAAGGCAGAAAGGATAAAGGATCGCAGGAGGCCAAAAGTTTGAGTGAATGAAAAACAGTGGTAAAGGGGGGGGACACTGCTGGCCCTAAATATGAAGATGTAGAAACTGCTTTGTATATACTGTTTTGTATATATATTTGAGTGTTGTGGATATTATTTGATATGTAATTTGTTTAACATTTCAGTATATATCTAATTGGAAATACAAATCCTTAGGTGAATATGTATAAACTGTTTCATGAAATGTATTGTGCTGTTTGTACCTCGCATTGCCTGTTCAGTTCAGTGTGTTTGTATATACTGTTTTGAACATATCTACTGCTGTGGATATTATTTCATGCGTAAGCCTCCACAAGGCATGTTGATATGCATTGGAATTGCATCCAGAGCTGGTTCTTGCCACAAAGGATGTTGATATGCATTGCAATTGCATCCAGAGCTGGCATTGGATGAGCCACAAAGCCAACATGAATTATTTCTGCAGAGAAGGCCGACCTCACAATTGTCAAAGAATTGTACATTAACGACCCCTTTTTCCCTTAATTCTCCTTAATTCTCTGGGAAGACTTTCTTCATGTCTAATGAAACTTTCTACTATTACCTTACTGAGATCACTGTTAGGAACAACATATCTACTGTCTTATGTGTGGCAAGAACCAGTTCTACTAAACAAGCAAGCATGCATCTATGGAACCTCTCATTGGTTAGTTAGCAGCGAAGTTAGATTGTTGGCATTCAAAATCTGTGCTTCTGCAGTGCACATTGTTAGAAGAACTCTGTAATATAACTTCAGTGCCTCTAGTCGCAGTTGTTCTGCCCATATGTTCATCTATTAAATTTGCGTGCTGTGGATATTATTTGATGTGTAAGCCTCCAAAACATTGTTGAAACAATGTGTTTGTATATACAAAATTAAAGTTTCTGTGTGTTATTGACCATGTATATCATTAAAAACCCAATTAAATGTCCATCGTTCATTGGCACTACGAAAATGTACAGACACATCATATTTGATACATTTAAGTAGATATCTACTTAAAATGGACACCTATTCAGTTGATATCATCTTAATAGAACCCAGTGAATAGAACCCTTCAGTGTCCATTTCTACAAAATTTGGAACTTTGTGCCGTCCATTTATTGACTCAATATATTATTAAGGTAATTGTTAGAAACTTGTTAGTTGTTGACCATATATATCATTGAAGACCCAATTAAATGTACAGACACATGACAAATTTATACCGGCAAGTAGATATCTACTTAACAAGACACTTTCGGTCGATATCATCTGAACAGGAAAAAAAAACCTTTAAGTAGATATCTACTTAATAAGACACGAATTCAGTTGATATCATCTAAATAGAACCAATAAAAGAACCAATTAAATGGTAGTGGATAATTAAACCACGAAAATGGGATTGCTGATTTTGCCTCTCGTTAGATTTGTAATTTACAAATCCATGCCACCGATCAGCCCAATGCACAGCTGCCATGATGTGACTACGCGACTGCACGACTGCACGTACTGCGTTTCTGCCGAAACCTATCATCAGCATAGCCCCTATGTCTTATTTGGAGTTTACTCATTGCCATTTGTTCCACCATTTTCACGCAAGAATCGCACGAGCATAAATCCTAGAACTCCAATTTGCCGAAAATTGCGAGTGAACGACGCCTAGAAATAGAACGAACAACATAACCGTAAAAACTGAAAAATCACCGAACACCAAAAGAAGAAGAAATGGTGAACACGAGGTCTTCATAGAAGAGAAAGAAGGATGGTGAAACGCTAGGTTCCAAACAGTCCAAACCATCGAAGAGGGCAATGGAACCACAACAATCGGCAGAGAGAGGGAAAGAGAAGGAACTTGAGAAAGACTACAAAGAAAAGGTTGAGGAAGAAGGTAAGCAGTACATATACTAGTCGTTATATTCAAAATATTTAAGTGGATATCATGTACATATGCTGTTGATTACATTTAGAACAAATTTCAGGCAATATCCGTTTATTTCTTGACATCAGTGTCGTGCAAATTTAAGTTGATATCATGTACTATCTGGAGTGAATTTGGTACTTGTTGCAGAGTATTTCTTGACCATATATATCATGAAAAACATATTTAATTGGAAATATAAGTAGATATCTACTGAGAAAGACACATCTTCAGTGGATATCTACTGAACAGAACCCCAATTGACAAACATTAAACAATGTACTTCTCTTATTAATTGTTTGTATATACATTGGCTGTGTTTGTATATACAAGATTTCTTCCAAAATATTTGTTCAAACAATGTGTTTGCAATCACAAGATACTGTTTGATTAATGTTTGGAAGTGTACTGCTCTGTTTTGTTGTTCAGATTTGTTGTTCAGTGTGTTTGTATCTACTGTTTTGGTAGTTGGTTAGTTAACCTATGAAGATGTGTATTTTCAGTATATGTGTTGTTTGAATGTTAACCTATCAACATGTGTATTTTCAGTATATGTGTCTGACAGTGACTTCGATGATACCCCCGTTAAAAGAACCCGAAAGCCAACAAAAAATGAAAGGAGGACTACAACATAAACAGGCCGGAGAATAGGTAAATTTTACCTACAATACAGATCATCGTTGAAGCTTGTCTACGAGTTGCTTGACACGATTGTTCTGACAAGAAAACACACTGAATTGCTGCAACTTACACCATTCTGGCCAAATTTTTATTCAATTTTGAAGAAGAGAGTGACATTGGAGATGATCAAGAAATTGGACGACAACATCGTCCAAATACTGAAGACCTGGAACGAAGAAACAAATTCTTTCAAAATTAGAGGTGTTGATTTGAAGTTTGCTGTTTTGGATGTTAGACTGATTTTTGGACTGAAATGTGGTGAGAAGGCCATCAATTTCTCGTATGGAAAGCTGGAAAGTGAATATTTGGCCAGTATTTGCAAAGACCGGAAGTGATTGTCGACAGCTGACATCAAAACTGCAATCATGGAGTCAGTGCACAGTGACAACGATGAAGATGTTCGGCATGTTGTGAGTTTGTTGTGCTTGTATCTGCTTGGCACGTGTTTGCTGCCCAACAATGGACAATTTGTTGCATTTGGCCTTTACAAGTATGTTGAAAATATTGAACAAATGCACACCTATGGTTGGCATCACGCAATTCATAGCTTGTTGATGACATCAATTCAGCAAAACACCCTACAACTTGAGAAGGTGAAAGGGTGTGTTATTGCATTGCTGGTATGTTAAAACATAAGTCATTTCCATTTTGACACATCCATTTAATCTGAAAACCCAAATTAAATTGAATAATTACTAATAAACTTTTAAATTGTCTAGTATTGGTTTTGCGAGCATGTCAATGTGCTCAAGGAAGATAAGGAGGAAGCATCCCCAAGGTTTGTGAAGTGGGATCTTTCCAAATTGACAAAGGACACACTAAAATTGGCACTGCATAATGGCCCAGATGTCAAGGTTAGTGGATATCTATGTACTGCTTTATATATTTTTCTGTGTTCATTATTTGTTCCAGTGTTTACATGTTGTTTGTAGAAATTACACATCTGAACTGCATGCATGCTATTTATTACATTAGATATTTACTGAAAATACACGTGTAATGAAATGTACTGCATCTTTACTAAATATCCACTTCAAAATACACATATGTGCTGAATACATGCTGTTCAGTAGATATCTACTGAACAACATGTATATCTACTTGAAAATACCAATATGTACTGCATACATACTGTTCAGTAGATATCTACTGAATGACATTGATATCTACTGAAAAATACACATCTTTAATGATATGTACTGCATCTTTACTTGATATCCACTTCAAAATACACATATGTGCTGCATACATGCTGTTCAGTAGATATTTACTGAACAACATGTATGTGCTGCAAACATGTTGTTCAGTAGATATCTACTGAACAACATGGATATCTACTGAAAAATACACATCTTTAATGATATGTACTGCATCTTTACTGGATATCCACTTGAAAATACACATATGTACTACATACATGCATATATATCTGCTAAACAAACGCCATATTGACAGGTTAATCCAAAAACCCAGAAAATGGCAAGGACGGAGACAAAAATGATCACACACGCTCATGATTTTAAAAATAAGCGTGCTAGAAAAGGAGAGAAATTTGATCGAAAGAAGGACGATGAAGAAGGGTCATGGACTGAGGAAGGTGGACAAGACGAGGATGGCGACGAAGGAGAACCGGAGACTATGGAAACCCCCCACGGTACTCCTTTCAGTCACGGCATTTTGGACAGTCCGACATGGATGACTATACCTTATTTCACCCTACAAAATCGGACAACATCGAAAAGCTGAAGAAGGTGAAATAGGAAAAGAAACTGGGGAACTCTAAGCCAAAATTGAGAGCTTGGAGAACGAGAATGCAAAACTGAAGAAAACAAATATCAAACTGAGAGGAAAAAATAAGGCAAAAGGAGAGAAAATTACGAAGCTCAAGCTGGAATTGGCTGAGCTGAAAAGGACAAGACATGAGCCGAAAGAAGAAGGTGATGAAAAAATAAAAGAATTGGCAGAACAAATGGCTCGACAAAAGGAGGACATGGACAACCAGTTCAAGAATTTGACGCTACTTTTAGCTCAAAGGGAGAATGACCTCAAACAGGCCAAAAATAGTCCTCCTCCAGACTATGTTGCTGGAGAAGAAGCTGAAAAGTGTGCCGAAGAAATCCACGCAGAGACGAGGCCCAGAGAAGCTGAAGAAATGAAAAAAAAAAGAGATAAAATTAATAGAAAAACCAGGCCAAAGCTCAATGGTTAAAAGGCTGAAACAGAGAGACCGAGCACAGAAAAAGAAGGAAGACGATTTTGAATATTTAGACATCAAAAAATGCAGAAAGGATAAAGGAACGCATGAAGAAATGGTCAATCTAGACACATATCAGGCCCCAACACACACACACACAAAAAAAAATAGGTTGCCAAACTACCGAAGAGGCATTAAAGTGAAGTAGCAACTTCACTATCCGATGAGGATTGGCAAAAGATAACAACCATATTCAAAACCGAAGGGCCGAGGTAACACAAAATACACATCTTAAAGATATTTTTACATATTCTGGTTGTATAAAAATGCATGAATGAAATTTTAACCATCTCTTATTGATACACAGCGCAATTGTATACAATGGGGAATATAGTGTTGTATCTCTTCTAGATGTCATTTCACTTCTGAACGGTAGAGAACTAAGCAACTTTGTAAGTGAATATATTAAAAAACATCACACATATGAACATAAAAAAAAAACACAAACTAATAATGAAAATTGATTGCAGGTCGTAGATAGCTACACAGAGTTCTTAATGGACAACAATGCGAAATTAGAAAAAAATTTGAAAAATGAGAGAATTGTTGTCGGTGACCGTTCATACTTCATCACAAGCTATTGCTGGGTATGTTTGGGTACATTTATACGTCTGTTTTATACGTTTGTTTGATGTATTAAAAAACAGTACGTCCATCTACTGAATAAATGAACTGAATTCTACAATTTATTCAGTAGATTTGTACTGAATAAATTATACAAGTTTAATTCTACAATTCTACATTAACTGAAAACAGTATGTGGATATCAACTGAATTCTACAATTTATTCAGTGTATATCTACTGAATAAATTAAATTATTTTATGACTATTAACTAAATTATAAATTGTCCCCATCTTTTACAGAATTGGGTAAAGGGCAGGTCGACACTGTCAACTGAATTTTTTTTGAATACCCAAATCACTTAAGCATTGCAGGGCGGCTATTAATCAGTGTGTTTGTATATAATGTACCTGACACATATTCAGTAGATATCATCGTATGTCAAACATTTTACATTGGCAGTGTTTGTGTGTGCAGAAACAATGTGTTTGTAAATATACTGCTCTTATTTAGATTGGTTGTTCATCAGTGTGTTTGTATATATACTGCTCTTATTAATTGTTCACATTGGCAGTGTTTGTATGTGCATCAACAGTGTATGTCAAACATTTCAGTAGATATCTACTCATATTTACACATCCTGTTAAAAATTTCAGTAGATACTTGAACAGCCTGTTTGAAGAATTTGAGTCGATATCTACTGAAATTGACACATATTCAGTGGACATCTACTGAAAAATACTAGTATTGGGATCAAATCAAAGCATTTACCAGAATACATTTCTACGTGGACACATAAATAACATATTTGGTGCCTAAACAGCCTGTTTGAAATAATTCAGTAGATATCTACTGAAGCTGATACATATTCAGTGGATATCTACTGAAACTGAGTGATATCTACAGAAATATACTCAATGGGAAGATCCTCATGTATTGGGATCAAATCAAAGCATTTCAGACTCAATGGGATCAAATTAAAGCATTTACCAGAATACATTTCTATGTGGACACATAAACAGCATATTTGGTGCCTAAACAGCCTGTTTAAAACAGTTCAGTAGATATCTACTGAAGCTGACACATATTCAGTGGATATCTACTGAAACTGAGTGATATCTACTGAAATATACTCAATAGGAAGATCCTCATGTATTGGGATCCAATCGAAGCATTTGAGACTCAATTGGACAAAAGAAAGCATTTACCAGAATACATTCTCTATGTGGATACACATAAACAGCATATTTGGTGCCTAAACATCCTGTTTGAAACAGTTTAGTAGATATCTACTGAAGCTAACACATATTCAGTGGATATCTACTGAAACTGAATGATATCTACTAAAATATACTCAATGGGAAGATCCTCATGTATTGGGATCAAATCCAAGCATTTGGGACTTAATGGGATCAAATCAAAGCGTTTACCAGAATATATTTCTATGTGGACACATAAACAACATATTTGGTGCCTAAACAGCCTGTTTGAAACAGTTCAGTAGATATCTACTGAAGCTGACACATATTCAGTGGATATCTATTGAAACTTAGTGATATCTACTGAAATATACTCAATGGGAAGATCCTCATGTATTGGGATCAAATCGAAGCATTTGAGACTCAATTGGAGAAAACAAAGCATTTACCAGAATACATTCTCTATGTGGATACACTTAAACAACATATTTCGTGCCTAAACATCCTGTTTGATACAGTTCAGTAGATATCTACTGAAGCTGACACATATTCAGTGAATATCTACTGAAACTGAGTGATATCTACTGAAATATACTCAATGGGAAGATCCTCATGTATTGGGATCAAATCAAAGCATTTGAGACTCAATGGGATCAAATCAAAGCACTTACCAGAATACATTTCTATGTGGACACATAAACAACATATTTGGTGCCTAAACAGCCTGTTTGAAACAGTTCAGTAGATATCTACTGAAGCTGACACATATTGAGTAGATATCTACTGAAACTGAGTGATATCTACTGAAATATACTCAATGGGAAGATCCTCATGTATTGGGATCAAATCGAAGCATTTGAGACTCAATTGGAGAAAACAAAGTATTTAGCAGAATACATTTCTATGTGGACACATAAACAACATATTTGGTGCCTAAACAGCCTGTTTGAAACAGTTTAGTAGATATCTACTGAAGCTAACACATATTCAGTGGATATTTACTGAAACTGAGTGATATCTACTGAAATATACTCAATAGGAAGATCCTCATGTATTGGGATCAAATCAAAGCATTTGAGACTCAATGGGATCAAATCAAATCAATTACTAGAATACATTTCTATGTGGACACATAAACAGCATATTTGGTGCCTAAACAACCTGTTTGAAACAGTTCAGTAGATATCTACTGAAGCTAACACATATTTAGTGGATATCTATTGAAACTGAGTGATATCTACTGAAATATACTCAATGGGAAGATCCTCATGTATTGGGATCAAATCAAAGCATTTGAGACTCAATTAGAGAAAACAAAGCATTTAGCATAATACATTCTCTATGTGGATACATATAAACAGCATATTTCGTGCCAAAACAGCCTGTTTGAAACAGTTCAGTAGATATCTACTGAAGCTGACACATATTTAGTGGATATCTACTGAAACTGAGTGATATATATTGAATATAGTACTTGGGAAGATCCTCATATTTAGTGCCTAACAGCCTGTTGGAAACATTTCAGTAGATATCTTCTTAACAGAATGATTTGGTACATAAAACAGCATATTTCAAAATTTCTTGACCAAATATATCATGAAAAACGGCATATATTAAAATTTTAGTAGACATCTATTGAAAAAATACATCTTCATCATATATACCATGTATACAACAACATATATTAAAATTCCAGTACACATCTATTGAAAAAATACATATCGTTGTTGGATATTTTTTCCCAAAAATATACAGCCTTGCAAAAATATACATTGCAACCTTGCAAAAAATATACAGCCTTACAAAAATATACATTGCAGCCTTGCAAAAACTATACAGCCTTGCAAAAATATACAGCCACACAAAAATATGCATTGCAAAAATCTGAAAAAATATACAGTGTGCAACCTGTTCTTCAAATTGCAGCCTTGCACGTCTTCCGATTGTGGTTCGCATATTTTGCTTGCACCGACTACACCGAATTTGCTTTACTTTTTCCCCTTTTGATGCAATCTGCTTCTTCTTTGGACGCCCAGCTGGTCGGTGTGTTTGCGACGGTAACACAATAGCTGTTGCGCTGTCATAAACTGGTCTTCCAAGGGTAGGGACAGATAAATTGTCCTCCAAATACGTACTACGATACAAATCCACATAGAAGAAATCTTCAACATAGTCATACAAATTCCCCCCCGATTTTTGAATAGCGGCGCAAGCACGTGCACACGGGAAACCTTTCAATTGCCATTGGAAACATGAACAAGTACGATTAACAATATCCACTGAGACTGATGGGTGGCAATGCACTTCAAATTTCCCTTCAGAGCATAAACCCACCAACCACGTCCTACCGCTCTCAACATATTCTAATAACTTCTTATCCCAAAACGGGCAAATAACACCAGACATCTTATTCGAAAGAAGTCTTCTACTCGATATGTGGTCCATTAGCTGTACTCTAATCGTATCAATGCATTTCATTATGGGGAGGTGTTGGGCTTTAACAATCCAAGTGTTAAACGATTCGGCAAGATTTGAATACATCTCGCCATATCGTTGTCCAACAAAAAAGGCATTAGCCCAATTCTCAGGAGGTAACTCATTCAAGAATGAAATAACCCTTGGCTCGCCTTCAACAATAAGTCTATTTATATGAATGGCAAACCCCTCAACAGTTGGTGCAAACGCACACTGATCAAGTCTATGAAGCAGATTTTTTTTTCCAGCACATTATCCCTCCCACTTAGTTTATCTCTTAGGTTACACTTCAAATTATGTAAGCAAAATGCATGGGGGGAGTTCGAGAAGACAGTACGTACAGCTTGAATCAAACCTGGTTGTCGATCCGAAATGAAAGTAATGCGCTGCTCATCAGAAACAATAATCGACAATTATTGTGCAAACCACATCCAATTGTCGTCGTTCTCCGCATTGACAATGGCAAAAGCCAATGGAAACATTCCTGAACATGTTAAAAAATAGAATACAACTTGTTTGGTGCCTAAACAAAGTATTTAGCAGAATACATTCTCTATGTGGATACACATAAACGGCATATTTGGTGCCTAAACATCCTATTTGAAACAGTTCAGTAGATATCTACTGAATCTGACACATATTCAGTGGATATCTACTGAAGCTGAGTGATATCTACTTAATGTAGTACTTGGGAAGATCCTCATGTATTGGGATCAAATCCAAGCATTTGAGACTTAATTGGAGAAAACAAAGCATTTACCAGAATACATTTCTATGTGGATACACATAAATAGCATATTTGGTGCCAAAACACCCTGTTTGAAACATTTTAGTAGATATCTACTGAAGCTCACACTTATTCAGTGGATATCTACTGAAACTGAGTGATATCTACTGAAATATACTCAATGGGAAGATCCTCATGTATTGGGATCAAATCGAAGCATTTGAGACTCAATTGGAGAAAACAAAGCATTTACCAGAATACATTCTCTATGTGGATACACATAAACAACATATTTGGTGCCTAAGCATCCTGTTTGAAACAGTTCAGTAGATATCTACTAAATCTGACACATATTCAGTGGATATCTACTGAAACTGAGTGATATCTACTGAATATAGTACTTGGGAAGATCCTCATGTATTGGGATCAAATCAAAGTATTTGAGACTCAATTGGAGAAAACAAAGCATTTACCGGAACATGTAAAAATCAGAAAATATTCAAGCTGAAAACACAATAAACATCATTAAAAATAGAAACAAAAGCTGCAACCAAAAAATAAAACGTAATATAACCTTCATTCCCGTCCTTTGCAGACGCAGCAAGCAATGTTCCCTTATACCGACTCTTGAGAAATGTTCCGTCCATAAACAACATAGGCCGACAAAACTAGAAGCCTTCAATGCACGCATTAAAGGAACCAAAAATTCTCTTAAAATGACCAAACTCTTGGTCATACTCCAAAGAAAAGTGGCTGCCTGGGTTTGTCGACTGGCAAACACTAATATACCACCTCAATAAGTCGTATGATGCCATATAATCACCATATAATAAATTTCGAGCCTTCTCTACCCCTAGCCATGCATGATTGTATGTTATTTCTAATCCATACGTGTTCTTGAAATCAGAAACAACATCAACAGGACGTTTTAGTGGATTTCCACGAATCTCAACTGTCAACTCACTTGCAATGACATCGGAACTCATCCTTTCATTTTTGCATGACCGAAATGATGCACCACAAGTATGTACGTTATCCAACTTTCTGATTACAAAAATCCCAGTAACAGTGTCAGCTCTAGCATGGATATTCCACTTACAGGAAGTCAAATCCCTATGATAGCATGCAGCAGTGACTCGAACGCTGTCATTCTTCAAATAATCAAAATGAAACCTAACCTCAATTGAATACTTGACTAGATCACTACAAAATTGATCTGCTCCCCCATCAAATTGTTGACCCACCTCTCTAATAAGGGTGGACCACGACTTAGAACGGTGATTTGTCGTATGGTTGACACAATAAGACCCAAGAAAATCTATCGCTTCATCATGTGGGGGGGTGTGATGTCTCTCATCATCTTCTCCCCCGTCTCTACAACTTTCATCGACAATCTCTTTCACAACAACGTTCAAGTATCCTAAATTTAACAACTTCACTAAATCTAATAAAGCTGAAAAGTTTTTTTGATCATTCAAAATACAGTTTTGACTGTCCCACGATTGAATATGATATACGCAATGAGTTATGTTGCAACACATTCCATTGCTCAATCAACTTATCAACTAACACATCATATGTATATCTTTCATCATCAATTTTTATCAAACACGTTGCCTCCCCGTACATACATACTATGATTAATCCTCCCATTGTCAAAAACAAAACTGCAAATTCATAAAATAAAAACATAATATTACATTCAGTAAAAACATCTATTCAAAAAATGTATTTGTATACAAATAGCATAATTCGAAATGTAAGTAGATATCTACTGAGAAATACACATCCTTAGTGGATATCTTCTGAACAGAACCTCAGTTGACAAACATGAAACAGTGGCAGATTATTTATTCATGATTTTGGTTGACAAACATGAAACATGAAATTTAGTTTATCTACTGCGAACAGAACAGAACCCCATGCATAAACTGAACAGAACCCCATGCATAAACTGCAAATGAAATGTGGCACAAAAAATAGAAACGAATAACAGAAACAAAGAAATGTGGAATCCGAACACTGAACAGGTAGAAACGAATAACAGAAATAAAACGAGTAGAATCCGAACACTCACTAGGGCAATCCGAAGTCGAAAATCACTCAACCAATCAAAGAAATCAACCCTCCGAATTCGTAGTGGCAATCTGAAGTCGAAGAATTGCAATCCGAACTCGAAAATTTTGTTACAGAGCTCATATACATCTGTGATACTTAAAACCTCCAATTATATACATATGAAGGGAAAAAATGTGATTCTCAACTTCAAAAATCTGGCGCGAAAATTGTTTTCATAGCGGGAAGCTATTTCTGAAATGATTTTCCTACTGAAACTGACTGTTCTTCTTCCTACTGACTGCTTCTTCTTATATCTATATGAACTGACTGCTCTCTTCTTATATCTATATGAAATATAGGGTAAGGGCAAAAATGGAAAGAAAATTTCGTAGCCAAGTCAGCGAAACACTTTTGGAGGCAAAACACTTAAACTTGGGAGTTTTCACATGAAAGGGATTTTGGTGGGACCTAAAAAGTTGTCTCAACTCAAAATGGGACTTTTAGAAGAAAAACCCTAAATATTTTTTAGTCGATTGGACCAACATCATCATTTTTTTTAGGAATCCTATTGAAAGCAAAGTTACGGAAAATCACTTCTTTCCCCTTATGAACCCTTCTATTTCCTATTAATTCTTTAATTTCTATTTTTCTTTTTTCTAATATTATTTTTTTGTTTTTCACTTTAATTTTTTTACATTTTTTTTTCTCTTTCTTGTTTTTATTTTCCATTATATTTTTGTTTTTTATCTTTTCTATTTTTATTCATTTTTATCTTCTTTGTATTTGGGTTCGAAATTATATATATATAATGCTTCATACGGAGCCATCTCAATTGTCGAGTGGTAGCTGTTGTTGTAAGCGATTCCATCAACGACAAGTGATCGTCCCAGCTTCCAGGAAATTCCAGAACACATCCCCTCAACATATCTTCCAACGTCTGAATCATACGCTCTGACTGGCCATCTGTCTGAGGATGGAAAGCGGTGCTAAATTTCAGCTTGGTACCTAAAGAAGTTTGGAGACTCAGCCAGAATCTCAAAGTAAATCTCGGATCTCTATCCGACACTATAGAAACCGGTGCGCCATGCTATCTAACAATCTCATCGATATACAGTTGGGCATACTTTTCAAGAGAAAATGTCGTCTTTATGGCTAGAAAGTGAGCGGACTTGGTAAGCCTATCAATGATCACCCAGATGGAATTATACCCCTTTTGAGTACGGGGTAATCCCGAAACAAAATCCATCGTGATATGCTCCCACTTCCACTCTGGAATAGGTAGGGGTTGCAGCAACCCACCTGGACACTAATGCTCGATCTTTACTTGCTGGCACACAAGGGACCTGGACACAAATTCTGCGATTTCTCGTTTCATTCCAGTCCACCAATAATGCTCACGCGAGTCCCGATACATTTTAGTGCTCCCCGGATGCTTTGCGTATGCGGAGCTATGCGCCTCTTCCAAGATATTTTTTTTAAAATTGACATCGTTAGGCACACACAGCTTATTTCCACACATCAAAGCTTCGTCCCCCTCTCTGATATGATGATCAGTTCGGTGACCATTTTTTACTTCATCCCGGATCCTCTTCAATTGAATTTCTGACTTTTGAGCTTCAATAACGCAGTCAACCAACGTCAGTCTCAAAGTCAAGGTTGCAAGAAGTGCTGCCGTCTGACCAACCGCTAACTAAACTCACAACGATCTCAATTCTGCATACAGGTTAGCATGGGCGACATGGAGGTGTGCGACCGAGCCTGCCGATTTCTGACTTAAAGCATCTGCTACAACATTAGCCTTTCCTGGATGGTAATGGATAGTGCAATCGTAGTCCTTAATCAACTCCATCCAACGCCTCTGCCTTAGATTTAATTCTTTCTGAGTAAACAAGTACTTCAAACTCTGATGGTCGGTAAATATTTCACATGTCTCGCCATACAGGTAGTGCCTCCAAATCTTCAGGGCGAACACAATCGTAGCCAACTCCAAATCATGCTTCGGGTAATTACGCTCATGGTTCTTCAATTTTCGCGATGCATATGCGATCACATGACCATGCTGCATCAGAACACATCCCAGCCCTCGGCGTGACGTATTACTATAAATCACGAAGCCACCTCCTTCGAACGGGAGGGACAATATTAGTGCCGATATCAACCTACTCTTCAATTCCTGGAAACTCTGCTCACATTTATCGGTCCACTCAAATTTGGATTCCTTGCGAGTCAATCGGGTCAACGGGGTAGCTATCACGGAAAATCCTTGCACAAATCGTTGATAGTAACCTGCCAACCCTAAAAAGTTTCGAACTTCAGTCATATTTTTTAGTCTTTCCCACTGAACGACAGCTTCAACTTTCTTCGGGTCTACCTGAATACTATCTCCTGAAATGACATGACCCAAGAATACCACATGATCTAACCAAAATTCACATTTACTAAGTTTTGCATACAACCGCTTCTCCCGCAACGTTTGTAATATAATCCGGAGATACTTTGTATCCTCTACTCCACTTTGGGAATAGACCAAAATGTCATCAATGAACACTATAAGGAATTGGTCCAGATAAGGTTGAAAGATACAGTTCATCAAATCCATGAAAGCTGCAGGGGCATTTGTCAATCCAAAGGGCATAACCAGGAATTCATAGTGTCCGTATCTCGTACGGAATGCTATTTTTGCTACATCACTCTCCCTGACTTTCAGTTGGTGATACCCCGATCGAAGATCTATCTTGGAGAATACTTTAGCTTTCTGGAGTTGGTCAAACACGTCATCAATCCTTGGCTCGGATATTTATTGCGAACCGTCACCCTATTCAGCTGCCGATAATCAATACACATTCTCAACGTGCCATTCTTCTTCTTTACGAATAGCACTGGGACACCCCATGGGGAGACACTGGGCCTGATGAACCCACGGTCTAGTAAATCTTGCAACTGCACCTTCAACTCTTTCAACTCAGTAGGTGCTATACGATAAGGTGGAATCGATATAGGGGTAGTGCCTGGAAGTAACTAGATCGTGAATTCCATTTCCCTTTCGACAGGCAACCCTGGCAATTCTTCTGGGAATATGTCAGAAAAATCTCGGACTACAGGAATATTTGGCACCGGAGTTCTTCTCTGACTGGTGTCAATTATATGTGCAAGGTATCCCTGACAGCCTTTTTTTAATAATTTCCTGGCTTCTAATACTGAAATTAAACTGATAGGAATGATAATTCTGTCTCTAGCAAATACAAACTTTGGCTCACCTGAGATTCAAAATATCACTTCCTTCTTGAAACAGTCCACCGTGGCATGATATCCAGATTACAAATCCATACCCAGTATTATATCGAAATCGTGAATACTCAAGGGTAATAGATCTGCCAATAACTCTTTATCACCAAACCAAAGTGGACTGTCCTTATACACCCTATCGATCCATACCGACTCACCCACTGGAGTAGAAATAACAATACGGTATGGTAAAGAAATGGGAAATCTGCCTACTTGCATCATAAAGGTTGTCGAAACAAAAGAATACGTAGAACCGGGATCAATAAGTACGCGAGCATTTTTAGCATATAAAGATATGATACATGTGACCACCTCGGGAGTAGCCTGAGCATCCTGTCGAGTAGTAGCAAAAACCCGGCCTCGCGTTGGAGGTCTACCTGGCGATCCTCTACCAAGCCCCTGGGCGTTACTAGGACTCGTACTACCCATACTGCTCACTGGAGGTACAGATGTAGAAGTAAGTTTCAAACAATTTGTAGATTTATGACCTAGCATATGACAGTGGAAACATATCAAGACTCCCACAGGACAGTCTCTAGCAAAGTGACCCATAGCTCCACAGCAGTAACATTTATCTCCCCCAGCCCGACTCGTCGGTTGATTCATTTCCTGCCTCTGCGGACCAACACTAGCTTCCAATGCACTTTGTTGTTGCCTAGGGTATGATGGTCGGGAACCACGGTTCCTGGAAGATTGGCCAAATGATGCAGCCCGAGCAATTGGCAGTCGAAATACCGTCCCCCGTGAAGTGCCACCCGAAAATCTGCTAGGCGACTCAAATCTGCTTTTTTTGTACTGCTCTCGATTCTCGACGGCTTCCTGTACATCCCTCTCAACTAGCTTTGTCGTATTTACCAACTCTGCATAATTCTTAATTTTCTTGCTTGTCAACCTGGAACGGATCTCTAACTGAAGTCCCTTCTGGAAACGTCTGCATTTTCCCTCCTCCGTTTTCACCAGATCAGGGGAAAAATGGGATAAAGCATCGAATTTGACTTCGTACTGCTGAACAGTCATCTTTCCCTACTTCAGAACTATAAATTCCTCCTCCATCTAGAATCGATAAGACTCGGGAAAATACTTCTCATTAAACGCGGTGACAAAACGGTCCCATATGACCTCCTCACCAAAACCAGTAATCAGCCTTTTCATTTCTTCCCATTAATGCTCAGCTTCCTCCCTCAACTGAAAAGTAGCAAGGGGAACTCGACTATCGTCGACAATCCTCATCGCCTTGAATACGTGCCCCACGCCTCTAATCCAATTATCCGTATCAGTTGGACCCACCGTCCCGATAAAAGCCGGAGGGTCTAACTCCTTGAACCTCTTCAATTGTACCGCCTGAGATGTGGCGGTATCACTTTGGGCCCTTTGACTTTCCATAATCCTCGTTTGCTGCTCCGTCAGCTAGGCAGCCGCCTGCAAAATTATTTTGACCGCGTCTAAGCTTCCTTGCAACCTATCACCCTGCGTGTGGGATTCCACAATCTGCAAACTTTTCTACTCCCCAACTCTCTATCCTTGAGGCTCCACTTGCCTCGGGGATTATGCCCGCCTCTGGGATCCCACACTTCTAGAGGTTTCACCTTCCCCCTCCATACCTGTTATCAGTCATAAAATTCAATTCAACGACTAGCTAGGTCAACCAGAAAAATGTGTCGGTAATTAATAAACGTTAATTAACTATTACGCGAGTATTAAAAACACCCACTAACACCTTATCTTAGAGTCCCCTACTGTCTAGACGACTGGCACGTTTCCCATCTCATGATCCTCTGTGGGCACGACAACTGACGAGTCTACAGAACCTATAACCTGGGCTCTGATACCAAAATTGTCACACCCCACCCCGGACACCCATCACCTGTGGGGCCGGCGTGACGTCGACATGACATTACCCAGGCGACAAACCAACTAGAAAGCAACGGTAGGCATTCATAATTATACAAACATCAAAATACAGGTCATAAACATCTTCCCTAACTAGGGACACACCCGTCCCTGAATTTTCTTTAATAACAACGAAAGGAAAAAAACGATGAACCTCTCCTAAGTTCGCCTCAGGCAGCACTTCCCGAAATTTTTTCTAGCTATACCATCGACGGACTCTACCCCGTGCCAGTAGGGGACCGACTCTTAGCCATTTCACCTCGTTTCTGGTGCTACAAAAATCTCACTGTCCAAAGCTTACCGAGGTGTTGGCGTCTGCGAACCAGCCAGATAATCGACAATGGTTGGACGACGATTCGCAACTCCTGCTCAGCGGCGACGCTAAAATGTGCATTATCCCTCCGTTGACGAGCCACGCCACCAGCCGGACCACCCTCTCTTGGAACTATCTACGTTGTCCACATGACCACGCACGTCCTTATCAGTCACGACCATGCTGCTGGAGGAACGTCGATTCAAGAAAACCCGACGACCTCTTCCGCTCCAGTTCTCTCTCTCTCTCTAGAATTTTTGAGTTTTTTTCCTCCGATTTCCTCACTTCTTTGCATGTAAGAGGTTTTTATTGCATGATATTAGTGGTTAAACCGATTCTGAGCTCACCATGTCGCCCCTCGATCGCCCCTCCTTAGTCGGTGGATTGCCCGTCGGTTTGCCGTGTGGGTATATAAACATATATATTAAAAAAATTAAATTACACTTTCCTCCCTTCATTTTCTTTAGGATCCTTATTTCGATAAGTTTAAGTTTTAAAAGTTCCAACATTTATAATTTTGCCCTTAACATTTTTACTTTTGGTTCCTAATTGCCAATCCAAATCTCAAGTTTAAATTTTTTGTGTTCTTAAATTCCCAATTTGACCCCAAACTTTTGATTTGAGCTTTTATCAATAAAATTTTTATCTTAAAATTCTCTAATGTTCTATAATGCGACTATTTATAACGTACGTCCTACAACTTAGGTTTTACACCTAAAGCATACAAAATAAAACATAATCATCCAAAAACAAAACATAAACATCCTGCATAAAAAATAACACATACATCCTCCCAAACTTAGATTGGTCAGTGTCTACAATGACCCATCAGCGATCCCAACAATAGGCATGTAGCATGATGACGATGAGGGTTGCGAACATGTACCTGGGAGGTGAGACATTAAGGTCTCATCTCCTACTGACCGTCATGTAGAATGTCATCCCCACCACTGTCGTGGTGAGATGGATTGTGTGGTGGTTGCAGAAGATGTGCCAGGAGCAGGTGCATCGGGAGATAACCGCTCATATTATAGCCTGCTTGTATTCCGGAGTACTGGAAAGCCTGATGCATCATCTGGTTGTACCGGTCCTGGTACATTCAAAATTTAGCATTTTCATTGCGAAATTGATATTGCTCATTTCGAATCGCCGAACAACTTGAAGTTGCTCTCGCTAATATACCACATATTGGTAAAGACTTTC
This sequence comes from Eucommia ulmoides, assembly GCA_016647705.1. Lineage (NCBI taxonomy): Eukaryota > Viridiplantae > Streptophyta > Magnoliopsida > Garryales > Eucommiaceae > Eucommia > Eucommia ulmoides. The sequence continues at coordinate 49,243,730 of CM028329.1, forward strand.
AAATGTGATTTTTTCTCGGACAAAAGCCTCAGAACTTTGGCCCACAGACGGCCCTGTTTCTTCTTCCTCTTGGCCCTCAACCTCGTTGCTCTAGATTCGCTTCATGGCCGAGAAATCGATAGGTCTTTTGGGGCGGGTCAAGCTATCTTCAGAGATTACTGCACCCGTCTTCTAGAATATCTCGGTGAGAAGAAAGGGGAAAGGCAGGTCGGTTTTGGTGTTCTGGATTGCATATTGGATGATAGAATTGACGAGAAAATTGACGTTCAATGGCTTGCCAGTCTCAATAGCATATAGAGTTAAGGCTTTGTATTTGGTAATATCAGTCAAATGAGACGTCGGGTGCAGGTTGGCGCATATAAAATGGAACCAAATTTTTGGAAATTTGTGCAAGTACTTGGATGGAAAAATAGCAAGATCTAGTCTCGTATGTAACCAACGCACATTGTCAGAAAATAACATCCTGATGACCGTTTCTAAATCTTCTTGCTCCATGTATTCATCCGAATCTTCTTCTGATTCCTCAAGAACCAACTGATAGGTGTGAAAAACCTATCTATTTTCAATCCGAATTGGTTAGTTTTCGAATATGTTTATAGTTATTTTTATTATGTTTTAATTAGTTTTCATACTTTTTGTATAACTCAGGTGTGTGGGTCGAAATGATAGGAAACTAGAGCTAAAACGATGAGATCGAATCAAAGCGGTTCCAAGTTACAGTGGATAAACTAGCTCAGAGGCTAAAAGATGAAACAGGCCCACCGCTTAAGCGTCCAGATCACTACTTAAGCGGTGAAAATGCAAAGAAGAGCAAAATGTTACTGACGGATGACCGCCTGAGCGGAAATTCTATCGCTTAGACAGAAATCTAGCAGAGGACGAAGAAGGGCTACTGACAGCTATTCGCCTAGGCGAAAATTCTATCGCCTAGGCGAAAATACAACAGAATGTTCTCCAAGTCTACCGCCTACTTCACCGCCCAGGCGATTAGACTTAACCGACCTAACTCCGCCTAGGCGCAATTTCCACCGCCTAGGCGGATTTGCCCTGCACAACTTTTAGATATTTTTAGGATATTTTTGCTATAAATATCCCCTCTCCTCCCCCTTGGGCGATATCTCTCTTCCCTCTCTTGTATTTTTTAGCCCTTTAGGCTATAGTTAAGCCAAGGGTTAGGAATTTTAGTGGTGGAGCTCGCATCCCGAAGTGGAGAAGACGGTAAATCAATCGTTGAGCGTTCTTAGCGATTTATCTTCGGACAAGGCTAAGTTCTTCGATCGTTTTTCCTTATTTCTTTATCTTAGGAGCATGTGAGCATATTTAGCTCGTTATTTCATTGTATATGCGGCTATGGCCCTGAGTTAAATATGGATTGTAGTAGGGATTAACCTATAATTTATAAATATGTTGTTTGGATGATTTTGGTATTTCGTTTGTGATTGTTCTTCGTAGTTTGATTGTATTTATTGTATTGTTTGTTTATTGTGCTTGGATTGATAAATGGAGAATACGGGGTTTTGACAAAACCCCAGATTCGGATTAGGGTAAACAAACGCTACAATTCAATAACCCGGGAGGGAGTTGGATTGTGGACAATCGATGACGTTGGGCAAGACACACGCTACCTAGGGTCGTAAATACGTTGAGGAGGACCTTTTCGTTGGCTCAAAATTGCATTATATTCCTTGTCTTACACTCAAAAGAGGTGGTGAGGGAGTTTTAGAACGGAGATTGTCGATAGGGTAAATACAACGCGACGATTCAATAACCCGGGAGGGAGTTGGATTGTGTGCAATCAATGACGCTGGGCGAGGCTCACGTGACCTAGGGTCATTAAGACGTTGAGGGGGACTTCTTCATTGACTCGAAGTCATGTATTCTCCCGTCTTACACTAGGAAGAGGTGGCGGTGGAGTTTACGTACCGAGGTTGTCAAATAGGTCGAACAACGTAAACGTCAGTAAATCGGAATCGAACACGTATTTGTAAACACGTTAATCCCTATACAATTCTTCACCCTAAAATATATTAGCATATTAGTATAGTTAATTTAGGTTATATTAGTATTAGTTGAATCAATTAAATACATTTGTTTTTCGCCTTGATAAACTTAGGTCACGACAAACGCGGTATTCGATAGTAACGACAACAATCCTTGTGGATACGATAACCCGATCTTAACGATCACACTATACTAAAACTTAGACCTTGTATACTTGCGAGAGTAAGTAGCAGCGTATTTTGCGCGCTACCACCAACCCCAGTAGCTCGTTTATTGTTTCAGCATCAAACTTCACCACACGAGTTTGGACCCTGGTCCGGTGGTTCTCGGCTTCTACAGCATTGATGAAGAATTCACGAACCAAAGTGATATCGCCTGGGCCCGGTTGTCTACACAAACGCTGCCGACCTCTTTCCCAATTCCCATTCACAATTTCTTCTGGAAGCTCATCTATTTCGACAAAACTGCACTCATGAATGTAATTATGCTTGTGCTTAAACCAATTGAAATGTTGCTCCGCTCATTTCGAAACGAATCGGCTTGAATCATAATATGAGGCGGGATCACCGGATCATAAATCGGATCCCTCACCCCTTGGACGTTTCACAACACCTTTGTTCGGCATACGGGTTCAAGGGTCCCACATCAACATTCCAATTTCTCAACCAATATTCAAATGAAAAAGCAAATCAACACAATATAGTTGCACACAAGTGTAATATAGTTTCAAAACAACTTACTTGATGATTGTTTTTGAGTGCCCAATGGTTGGAAATATAAAATCTTTCCTCTTTGAACTCTAACGCTAGAACCAACAAATTTAGGGTTTGAATGCGATCTTGGTGGTTGATTTGCAGTAGGGATATTTGTTTTTGAGTATGGGAGGATGGATTTGAGGTTATCAAATGGTTTGGAGATAAAATTTGAAGATATTTCGGGAGTTAGTGTTTGAGAAATTGCGTATCTTGAAACGACGCCCCTATTTATCGAAATAGGGGCGCCATCGTTGCAGCGATGGGTTTCATTGTTGCAGCAATGAAAGTTTAGTGGGATTACTGACTTACTATCGCTAAAGTGGTAATTTCCTTCGCTACAAATGTGGAACAACTAAATATTTTTTGCTTAATGGTCGCTGCAGCGATAGATGGCACCGCTACAGCGATGAAGGCTGCATTTTTTTCTTTTGGTTTTTCTGTATTTTTTCAAATGGTCGGCCACCATTTTGTTTCCGTTCTGCTATTTTATCACGTTCATGATCATATAACTTCCCCAAATGCTCGAGCTCTTCCATTCACTCACAAACTCGCTTAGTAATCACTTCAATCTCCAAAAGGTTACTATATCAAAAATTGACGAAAACCAATCCCGTGGGTTGTATATAAAAAAAACGCTTGATTTGACATCCCGAGATGGACTTAGCAACAATTCACATCAATCGTCAATAATCTATATCAGCTGTCACCTTCCAATTCAACTGAGCTGAATGAAAATACTTGCTTGATTCGAAATGGTCCAGGCCATATGGACTTCAATTTCCCGGGAAAGAGTCTCAGCCGAGAGTTGAAAAGTAAGACTTGTTGTCCTGAGCTAAACTCTCTCCTGACGATGTGCTTATCGTGTCATTTCTTAGTTTTGTCTTTGTACAACTTTGCGTTCTTGTATGCCTCATTCTGGAATTCCTCCATCTCATTGAGTTGAAGGAGACGTTGTTGCCCCGAAGCATTGAGATCAAAATTAAGCTTCTTTATCGCCCAATAGGCACGGTGCTCTCATTCAACTAGCAAATAACACACATTCCCAAACACCAACCAATACGGTTGCATTCCGATCAGTGTTTTAAAATCTGTATGATATGCCCATAATGCATCGTCTAATTTCACAGCCCAATCCTTACGGTTAGATTGAACTGTCTTTTCTAAGATCTATATTATTTCTTGATTGGACACTTCGGCTTGGCCATTTGTTTGGGGATGGTAGGGAAGCGCCACTTTGTGCCGAAATCCATACTTTGTCAGTAGAGTATTAAACATTTTATTGCAGAAGTGGATTTCTTCATTACTGATGATGCCTTGAGAAGTCCCAAACCTTGTCATTATGTTTTTCTGAAGGAATTTTAGAACTACCTTAGCTTCATTAGTTGGCGTGGCCACAACCTCAACCCACTTTGACACATAATCTCCCGCCAAAAAGATATACGCTTGACCAAAGGATGAAGAAAATGATCCCATGAAATCTATCCTCCAAACGTCAAAGAGCTCCAACTCAAGAATGGACGTTAAGGGCAACTCATGCCGTCTTGAGATGTTACCGACCCTTTGGCATCGATCACAGGTTTTTACAAACATATATGAATCACAAAAAAGAGATGTCTTGTAAAAACCTTACTGAAGCACCATAGTGACTGTCCGTGTTGCTCCAAAATGCCCCCACATGATGACGAGTGGCAATGATATAGAATGCTTGCCATTTTATTTTCTGGAACATATCTATGGATGACTTGGTCGGCGTATTTCTTGAACAACATCGGGTCAACCCACATATAATGTTTCACATCGAATAAAAATTTATTCCTTTGGGCACTTGATAGGTCCAACGGCAATACCTTGCATGCGAGATAATTGATTATATTCACGAACCACAAAAATTTAGCTTAAATATTGAACAATTTCTCATCTGGAAAAACTTTCGTGATACTTGAATCATCACCAACATCTTCTAGCACAAGCTGGGAGAGATGATTGGCTGCCACATTCTCACTCCCCTTTTATGTCTTTGATCTCTGCATCAAATTCTTGAAGTAAGAGAATCCACTGGATTAGATGCGATTTGGCGTCCTTCTTTGCAAATAAGTACCAGATGGCGGCATGGTTCATATATATGATCACCCTGGACCCTATAATGTAAGAACGAAACTTATCACATACAAAGACCACTGCCCTTCTTCGTGGTGGTGTAATTCTCTTAAGCATCATTGAGCATTTTGCTTGCATAGTATAGGAATTGAAAAATATTGCCCTTGTGTTAGCCTAAAACAACTCCAACTACGTAGTCGCTCATATCACACATGATCTCAAAAGGCTTATTCCAATTCGGAGTGACTATAATTGGAGCCGAGATCAATTTCTCTTTTATGGCATTGAACTCTCCCACACAGGCATCATAAAAAATGAAAGCGGCATACTTTTTCAAGCAAATGGCATAATAGCTTCACTGTTTTAGAAAACTCTTTTCTGAAATACCGATAGAAGCCGACATGGCCTAAAACAATTTGAATTCCCTTCACATTAATCGGTGGTAGAAGTTTTTTGATTATCTTAATCTTCGCCCGATCCATCTCAAGCCCTTTTGAAGAGACCCGATGGCCTAAGACGATTTCCTCCTTGACCATGAAATAGCACTTCTCCCAATTTAGAACTAAATGTTTCTCTTCACATCGGCTAAGAACAAGTGATAAGTTGTAGAGGCAATGGTCAAAGAATTAACCAAAGACCGAGAAGTCATCTATGAATACTTCCATCATACATTCCACTATATCCGAAAAGATTGCCATCATATACTGTTGGAACGTTGCCGAAGCATTGCAAAGACCAAATGGCATACGACGATAAGCAAATGTGTCGTACGGGCATGTGAACGTAGTCTTTTCTTGGTCTTCTAGTGCAATAGCTATGTAAGACCCGAATTTTTGCATACTCATAATTTTAGCTGCATTCTAAAACATTTAGAAAATAACAGGATAAATTGTGTCAAATAATATATATTTTAAAATTTAGGGATCAAATAGAAATTTTAATAATATTAATATTAGATTTTGGGTTTAACTAATAACTTAAAGAAAATTGAGGGGGATTTGTGTAATTTAAATAAAAAAAAATTATTTCTCTTCTTTCCCAATGAAAGAAAATAAGTATATTTTTACACACACACACACACACACACACACACACACACATATATATATATATATATATATATTAAAAATAAAAAAAGGGGTAAAGACGCGTGTTCAGCCGGTGGATTAGTGTGCATATATGTCATGAGTGTGTGTAATCATCAGTGTTCGTCGACGGCGGTGTGCAGTCGGTCGGTTGTCGATCGTTCGATAGTATATGTACGTGGGTATGTGTATTCGGTGATTGTGTGTGTGTAGGTGGCCGTCGTTCAGTCTGTAGGTACGTATGGTGTTCGTGTGTGTTTTCAACGTCGTCGATGTGTATGTGTTCCTCAGACGAGTGTGCGTGTGTGTTTTCAACGTCGTCGATGTGTATGTGTTCCTCAGACGAGTGTGCGTGTGTGTGTTGCTGATCAGTCCGGGGGTGTGTGTATGTATTTGGTGATGTAGGTGTGGGTTTATGGCCGTCGTCAGCCTGTGTGTGTGTGCTGTTCAGTTGTCGCCGGTGTGGGAGTATGACCGTCGTGTGTGTTTTGTCGGCGATCGTGTGGGTGTGTTCAGCGTGTGTGTATGTGTGTGTTGCTCAGTCGTCGTCTGTACGTATGTGTTCGGCCGGATTGTGTGTGTGTGTGTGTATGTTGTCGGTCGTCATCATCAACTATGGGTGTGTGTGTGTTCAGTTGTTCGCTGTCGGTGGTGTGTGTGTGTTGCCTTCTGGCAGTGAGTAAGTGAGTGTGTGTGTGCAGGCTGAAACCAAACCGAGAAAAAAAAAAAAAAAAAAAACAAGACAAAAAATAAAACGAAACAAAACACAAAACACAAAACAAAACAAAAACAAAAAACAAACCAACCACCTCTCAGCAGGCAGAGGATCCGGAACAGGTAAAATTTAGTCGATTACTATTTTTGTCAAATTAAATTATTAACATAAATTTTTGTAATCGTTATGGTAATAAATTTTGTACAGTTAACATTAACATGAGGAAATGGAGTATACAATAATTTTGTATAATTAAATTTGGGGAATGGGAAATTGTGCATTTTAGGGTCACGTATTGCATATTAGGTTTGTTTTGAAATAAAATAATAATTTAGGCCTTATCGCTATTAGGTTTATAGGCGCCATCGGCCCAATAGTCTTCTGATGGTGGTATTTTCGCAGTGCAAAAATCGAGGTAAGTGTTATTGTCTTCTATGTAAATTTATAAATTATATTTTTGTATAAATTGTGAAAAAAAAATATTTATTAAAATTTGACGATTTTATGACTTCTGTGGATCAAGTAGATTTTAAATGTGAAAAATGATTTTTGTCCAACTATCCCATAATTTGATCCCGTCAAGAGGGCATGTCCTGCGGGATGGTATTGACCTGTTAGGAAGGTACGTCCTGCAGGTGGTTGATTATGTTGTAATATATTATGACCTATCAAGAGTGCCAGTCCTACAAGTGGTTGATTATATTATGATCTGTCAAGAGAATTAGTCCTACAGGTGGTTATTGATATTATAACCTTTCAGGAGGATTAGCCCTGCAGGTGGTTAATTATTATGTCCTGTCAGAAGGATTAGTCCTGCAGGTGGTTGATTGACTCGTTAGGAGTGCAAATCCTACGGGTGGTACCCCTACCATTGGGGATAATAAATGGCCCTAGCATTGGTAGTCACGTTAGATGGCACAGTTGTATAGGTTACGGTACCATCGTAACTCTCGATCGTGAGGTAGAAATGATCTGTTGGCTAGTAGGAAAGGATGTGTGTGGTATTTTACTATATGATGAACTGCCTAAATTGGTTGATTTAAATTTATTATTTTATTGCATTGATGACAGTGGAAATGGATTCCAGTATGGTATGCGGTTATATGGCATTATATTTTGAAACGTGGTATTTAATAATTATGCTTGATCCATAAAATATTTTTGTATTATAAAGACAGTACACTGATAAAATATTTGGTTTCAGGTACTGCAGCTAGAAGTGGGTCTACTACTGGCACTAGGTAGAGTCCGGAGGTCGTATCATTTTGAAAGTGGGCCAGTCAGAGGCAAACCGTAAAAGGTTCAGTGTTTTTCTCATTTTATGTTGTAAATAATTGAGACCGGTGTGTTCCCAAATTTTTGGAATGAGTAAATATATATTTCTGGGAAAAAATTGATAGGGGTACACGTGCGTGTATATATATATATATAGTTGTTTGGTTAGGTTGGGTTGAAGGGACGTCACGCCCGGCCTCAAGTGGTGAGGGACTAGGGTGGGGGTGTGACATTTATGGTATCAGAGCTTAGGTTATAGGTTCTGTAGACGTTTTAGATTGTCTAGTCAGCAGTGGACCTTGAGATAGGGTGTCTGATAGCACCTCATTTTGTGCAATCTAATACCACTAAATTAAGTTTTGTTAATCTTTTAAATAAATTAAAATATTATAAATTAAGTTGTTTTATTTGTTTTTGTAGGATTTTGGAAATGGTACAAAACCATGTTAATTTGGAGCAAAATTCAGAGAAAATGATCAAACGGATAAAAGTCGCGATTTTCGGCACTAGAATCAAGACCACTGTCTATTGTTTTGGACATAACTAATTATACAGTTGGAATTCTGAGATGATACAAGTTTCATATGAAAGTAGACTCTTTAAGCTTTCCAACGACTGGTTATAGAGCCAAATCGGAGTTCGTATGAAAAAGATACAACCGTTTGAAGATGGTCCTTCTGTGCAGCCACATAGTGCTGCGGGTCAAACCATTTTGACCCGAACCCGGCCTGATCCGGCCCGACCCGCGCCCACTCCGGTGGACAAATTGCTCAACAACCCCATTGCTCTCCATATTTGACTTTTTGCACCCCTAGCCTCCTCTTTTGACTCAAATTCACCCCAAAACTCACCTTTTTGATTCTATAAATAGATGGGAGGTTTGAGAGCAAAAAAATCCATTATTCTTACTTCATTCTTAGAATAGTTGTAGTATTTTCTTCTTTGTTTTTCTTTTATTTTTATTTTTATTTTTGGAGGGGAGAATAGTTTGGGGTACAAAGTGTAAATGGTATTTTTGAGGATATTATCAGAGAAAATACCACTCAATGCAACAATGAGAAGCTAACTTCCTTCAACCAGGTTAGGGTTGTGGTATTGTACTTTTGAATTTATGTAATGTTGTATTTTTCTTATTTAAATTTGGATTTCGTATAAACAATTGTGTGGAAGGAATTCCGTTCGTAAAAATGAATTTAATTATAATTGAATTTATTGTCAAAATGTTCTTGTAGAGATTTTGATTTGAATTCAATTATTGCTAGAACATTAAATCTTGCACCTGTGGTCTTGATTTAATGGCCACACAATCGTATTCTTGGGGATTGATTATTGGTCTGGATGGTTTATGCCTAGATTTTAATTCACCTTAGATTAGTTTAATGTAGGAATTAAATACCAAAGATAGATCATGCCGGAGAATAACAATCCATATATTTCTGAGTAGTTCCGGCTTGTAGTTAGGAACACTCGTTTATACAAGTCCGATTTAAATAGAAAATACGAGAAAAACATAATTCTCAAAATACTAACCCCACAGTTTCTTTCCAATCTATCTCTTCAAATTGTTTTTTCAAGGATTGAGCTCGCCTTTCCAAGATTTGGTTTTGCCTTTCTGAGATTTGGCCTTGCTCTACTAAGGATTGGTGATTTTCCGTTAAGGTTTGATGTTCCTCTGTTAAGGCTTGGTTAGTCTCTACTAGGGATTGGTTTTGCTCTTCCAAGATTGTTAGCATTTGTTGCATTACAGTGGGTTCAAAATTCCAAGCTTCTTGGAAAAATGATAGTTGACATTGAGGTTGGTAAAATGATTGATCGTAACAATACGACCCTGAAAGCTCACTATAATATTGTTGATCCCATCCATAATTATTCGAGTATTGATTAGACTCAGGCGGCGAATAATATGGATCGAGATAAACATTGTTATAGAGGTCCGTGGGATTATGGTAATTGTACGTAAATTGATTGGTGAAATGGTGTGGATTTTGGTCTGTGGTACATGAGTAAAGGTCAGGTTGGGGTCTTGAGAGAAAATATTGTTGAGAATCTGCAAATGAAGTAGCAAATCTCTCAAAGTAATTTTCCATTTACCCAAGTCTAATTTTTTTTTTTTTTTTTTTTTTATTTTTTTTTATATATTTTATATTTTTTTTAACAAATTAAAACAATTATATCAACAAGCGATCTGGAGGCTCAGCCTACCAGTTAAGAAAAAAAATTAAAATAAATAAATGCGAACAAGAGGCTCAACCTACCAGATAACAGAATAAAGATAAAGGACGGAGGCCCAGCCTACCTGTCAACAATTTAATAAACTAATTTTTCTAATAATAATTTTTTTGATTTTTTATTTTTGATTTTTAATTTTTTTTGTTGTTATTTATTTATTTTTTTAAAGAAAAATTAAACAGATTAAACTGAATCCTTGCTTGAAGATCTGGAATGAAAGATTGGATCTCGATTAACCTGCAAAAAATAAAACTCAAGAAAAAAAAATCGGAAATTGCAAAAAATGGTCTAGAGACTGACATTCGGGTAGGTGATAAGAAAAGTGGTCTAGAGCACGAAAGTGAATTTAGAAAGTTGTCAAAAGGACCACAGCTAAGCAAAATTGGTGAGGAACCCAAACGATATGATCACGAGTTTGAGCCGTTTTGGGCTCAACCATTACCAATTTGTGAGGCAGAAAAAAAAGTGGGGAACAAAAGTGATGGTGAGCAGGTGAGCGCAAAAGTAAAAAATACGTACATGGAGGAGATCAAGGTAGAAAGTCATAAGGAAAATGAGATCCAATCATCCGAGACACATTTGGGTAATCTTCCTTTGATAGGGACATCCATTATACCCTTACCACCGCATCCAAAAATTAAGGCATATCTTTTTTATGCAGTGGACCAACCGTCAAACCAAACCACAAAAAAATCATGCCTTTTTGTTTGGGTTGATGTAACTCAACTTCTATTTGGGGGCCTAATAAAAAGACCACCAAGTAAGTCCCAACGAAAAGAAATGGGATTTGATACGGGAAAGAAGTTAAGAAATTTAAGTGTCGGCCGCTATCCATCACTCACCGACTGGAGAGTAACTCAACAGAAGGTAAGAAGTGGGTTACTTCACTACGGTTAGTGGGGTTAAGACACTCAACGTCCGGCTAAAGACGTTAAAATTAGCGCTGAGTGGGAGGCAACCCACTGTTGTGTTAGTTTTCTAATTTTAGTGTTTATATTTGATTTAATAAGATTTCTTTGAGTGTTCTATCTGACAGATTTACGAGCAGTCCACACCGACTCAGTACAAATAAGCAATTCCGATACGTCAGGTTGTATCTCTCCTTGCTAATTTAATTTTATCATTTTCACATTGAGGACAATGCAAGATTCAGGTTTGGGGGGGGTAAATGCTTGTATTCTTTCTGATATTTTATTTCACACTTAATTTTGTCAATCTATCATTTGATAACACATCTATCGGGTACAAACTAGAATTTGCTAAATAATTATTGGAGCAGAGCACTGATTTTTAAAAATATTTTATTTTTCGACGCTTACATGCATGCTAACTTTATTTTATTTTAAATTTAGTACATGAGTTAGTTTACTGAATTTTGGTAAGAAAATAACCTATCCCTAAAGTTTAAAAAAAAAAAAAAAAAAAAAAAAACAAATAAATTATTTTTTATTTTTTTTAAAATAAATAAATAAATTGTGATACTAATAAAGATTTTCTGTCTTAGTAATGAACTTTCGCTGAGTAACCGGACCTCTTGCCTCAGTAAGCTTTGAGTGTTCGCGTAAAAAGGGGAAAGCAATTTATTAAGACGATAAGAGGCTTGTTAACTTCGAAGCCTAAGTTGTTCGAGTTATTAAGCCTGAAAGGTGCTTTAACACCTAGTGCCCCGAGCCAACTGGATTGGGATCATTGGTCCAACACTCGCTACACGGACATCTTAGAAAGCCCAGTGGGGTTAACATTGCACATGTCACTTATTTAAAGAAAATTACTTATAAAACAAAAAAAAAAAAAAATTATTAAAAAAATATAATTAAAAAAAAAAAGAAAAAAAAAAGAAGAAACAACACCGATATAAACAAATATTTTTTTTTTTTTATTTTGGGAAAAAGATTGTTTAAATTGTACAAAACCAGTTGACTAACTACATGTGTTAAATTCATTATAAACGAGAGTTGTATGTATGTCGTGGGTACAAAAATGAATATTGTTAAAAATCATGTGCTATGAGATTAATGACTATTTCAGTAACTCTTGTTTGCCCTTGATTTGATATGTTAGCATTGGATAAGACTGATAGAAATTTTGTGAGAGATAATATGCACGAAAAGAGATTTTGAGATGTTTGTGGGTAGCATCACTGTAAACCCTCACGAGACTATACTCGTCCACTAAGGGTGACCTAGGGGTTTAAAGGCTTATTGCATACGCTAAATACAATCGTGTTCCCTACGAAAATGGCTTTTTATTTAATTATTATATTTAGTTTTGCTCGAGGACTAGCAAAATTTAGGTTTGGGGGTGTGATAGCACCTCATTTTGTGCAATCTAATACCACTAAATTAAGTTTTGTTAATCTTTTAAATAAATTAAAATATTATAAATTAAGTTGTTTTATTTGTTTTTGTAGGATTTTGGAAATGGTACAAAACCATGTTAATTTGGAGCAAAATTCAGAGAAAATGATCAAACGGATAAAAGTCGCAATTTTCGGCACTAGAATCAAGACCACTATCCATTGTTTTGGACATAACTAATTATACAGTTGGAATTCTGAGATGATACAAGTTTCATATGAAAGTAGACTCTTTAAGCTTTCCAACGACTGGTTATAGAGCCAAATCGAAGTTCGTATGAAAAAGATACAACCGTTTGAAGATGGTCCTTCTGTGCAGCCACATAGTGCTGCGGGTCAAACCATTTTGACCCGAACCCGGCCTGATCCGGCCCGACCCGCGCCCACTCCGGTGGACAAATTGCTCAACAACCCCATTGCTCTCCATATTTGACTTTTTGCACCCCTAGCCTCCTCTTTTGACTCAAATTCACCCCAAAACTCACCTTTTTGATTCTATAAATAGATGGGAGGTTTGAGAGCAAAAAAATCCATTATTCTTACTTCATTCTTAGAATAGTTGTAGTATTTTCTTCTTTGTTTTTCTTTTATTTTTATTTTTATTTTTGGAGGGGAGAATAGTTTGGGGTACAAAGTGTAAATGGTATTTTTGAGGATATTATCAGAGAAAATACCACTCAATGCAACAATGAGAAGCTAACTTCCTTCAACCAGGTTAGGGTTGTGGTATTGTACTTTTGAATTTATGTAATATTGTATTTTTCTTATTTAAATTTGGATTTCGTATAAACAATTGTGTGGAAGGAATTCCGTTCGTAAAAATGAATTTAATTATAATTGAATTTATTGTCAAAATGTTCTTGTAGAGATTTTGATTTGAATTCAATTATTGCTAGAACATTAAATCTTGCACCTGTGGTCTTGATTTAATGGCCACACAATCGTATTCTTGGGGATTGATTATTGGTCTGGATGGTTTATGCCTAGATTTTAATTCACCTTAGATTAGTTTAATGTAGGAATTAAATACCAAAGATAGATCATGCCGGAGAATAACAATCCATATATTTCTGAGTAGTTCCGGCTTGTAGTTAGGAACACTCGTTTATACAAATCCGATTTAAATAGAAAATACGAGAAAAACATAATTCTCAAAATACTAACCCCACAGTTCCTATCCTGGTTCTTTATTTTATTTTTATTTTAGATTTAATATTTTCTTTTCTTATTTTAAAAAAAATCAAAATTGTTTTCACTAAAGAAAGAAAAGTAATTAGAAATTGATAATTACAAGACCAATCCCTGTGGTTCGACACCTTACTTGAACACCGTACTACATCAGTATCGCGGTACCGATTTAAGGGTATTATTTTTGAGCGATCAGTGTCGGTAGGTGGGTTCGGCATGTGAGTGATAGTTATTGCATTGCATTAGATAGTACATTGGCATCGTGCATTGTTGTAGTCTGGTTGGCCCTCCCTTAACATACAGTAAATTAGTAATAGATAAATAGGGGAGCCTGACCACTGGTTAAAGTTGTTGCATTCTTTTTCTAGTCTCGTTTTCCGGAATAACTATAAAGTTGACAATTAATGGTGCGATGAAATTGTTATACTACTAGTTAGTGGATTAGGTGGTGTTGTTGGTAGTGGTGATAGATGGATTATGATTGTGGAGGTGCTAGTGGTTTTAAATGTTAAATTATAACTGATAAGTAATCATATTCATATTACTTGACATTTGGATTCACTGTAGATAGTATTTAATATTTTAGTTGTTAAACCAATATTTGACAGAGCACACTTAATTCGTCAAATGCTAAGTTATTAATTGGATTAGTAGATAACACCTTACTGGTATTATAGGACTGCACAACACATTGCGCTATTATTTGATATACATGGACTCTATCCTAGTGTACAACATCCAAGAGTGTGCATAAAACTATCTTCTAGGAAATACTAAGGAAACCTTGTAATTTTATTGGAATGGGAGTTCGTATTGTTGAAATAGGAAAAGATGACCATTCAGCAGTATGAAATTAAATTCGATGCCCTGTCCCAATTTGGTGAAAATCGAAGAAGCAAAATATAGAATATTCCAGAAAGGACTCGATCTAGAAACACGTTCTAGATTGACGGGTAGGTAGATCAAAGGTTATGCGAAATTAATAAACACAACGAAATTAATAGAGAATGATGTACGGGAAGCAGCCAAGAATTGTGAGTCTATGTTGATAGATAGTGCGTATAAAGATAGTCCGCTTCGTATTGGTGATAGGGAATTGTCGGTAGATCTATCACCCCTAAATATTCATGATTTTGATGTGATACTGGATATGGATTTTTTATCTGGTTACCATGCTATGGTGGATTATTTTAGGAAGGAAGTTACTATCCGGGTTTTAGGTGAGCCGGAATTCGTATTTTTGGGGGATAGAATCATTACCCTTGTCAATTTAATTTCAATTCTAGAGGTCAAGAAATTATTAAAGAAGGGATGTTAGAGATACCTCCCGCATGTGATCGACACCAATCAGAATGAAGTTCAGGTAGCGGATATTCCAGTGATTAGGGATTTTTCTGATGTGTTTCTAGAAGAATTACCGAGGTTGCCAATGGATAGGGAAATTGAATTCACTATCGAGTTAATTCTAGGAACTTCTTCTATATCAATTCCACCCTATCGTATGGTGCCTACCAAGCTAAAGGAACTGAAGATTCAGTTGCAGGATTTGTTGGACCTCGGGTTTATCAGACCAAGTATTTTTTCGTGGGGAGCCCTAGTGTTATTCGTGAAGAAAAAGAAGAATGATGACACGCTGAGAATGTGTATTGATTACAGGTAGTTGAATAAGGTGACGGTCTATAATAAATATCCGTTGCCTAGAAATGATGATCTGTTCGACCAATTGCAGAAGGCCAAGGTGTTTTCCAAAATAGATCTTCGATCGGGATATCATCAGCTGAGAGTCAGAGACAGTGATGTGTTGAAGATGGCGTTCTGCACGAGGTATGGGCATTATGAATTTCTAGTGATGCTGTTTGGGTTGACGAATGCTCTTGCTACTTTTATGGATTTGATGAATTGGCTCTTCCAGCCTTATATAGATCATTTTATTATTATCTTCATTGATGATATATTAATCTATTTCCAAAATAAAGAAGAACATACATAGTATCTCCAAATTGTGTTGCAGACTTTGAAAGAGAAGCAATTATATGCCAAATTCAGTAAATGTGAGTTTTTGTTAGATAGAGTGGTATTCTTGGAGCATGTTATCTCAGGGGATGGTATTCAAGTAGATCCAAAGAAAGTCGAAGCCGTTGTTTAATGGGAAAGACCGAAAAATGTGACCGAAGTTCAAAACTTTTTGGGATTGGCGAGTTCCTATCATTGGTTTGTACAAGGATTTTCTGTTATAACTGCCCCATTGACCCGATTGACCCGCAGGGAATCTAAATTCGAGTGGACTGACAAATGTGAGTAGAGTTTTCAAGAGCTGAAAAATAGACTGATATTTGAGCCAATACTTTCCCTTCCGACAGAAGGCGGTGGTTTTGTGATCTATAGTGATGCGTCACACCAAGGGTTAGGGTGTGTGCTAATGCAACATGGTCACGTGATTGCATATGCCTCTTGCCAATTAATGAATCATGAGCGTAATTATCCGACGCATGATTTGGAGTTGGTAGAAATTGTGTTTGCCTTGAAGCTCTAGAGACATTACCTTTATGGCGAGACTTGTGAGATATAACTAGAGTTTGAAATATTTGTTTACTTAAAAGGAACTAAATCTGAGACAGAGACGCTGGATAGAATTGATCAAGGATTATGATTGTACTATCCACTATCATCCTGGAAAGACCAATGTTGTGGCAGATGCTCTGAGTCAGAAATCAGCAAGATTGGTTACACATATTCAAGTTGTTCATACTAATCTATACACCGAGTTGAGATCTTTGTGAATTCAGTTGGCGGTTGGTCACATGGCAGCATTACAAGCAACTTTGAATTTGAGACCGACATTGATCGACCGTATTATAGAAGCGTAGAAGTCGAATGCCCAATTAGAGAAAATTCGAGATGAAATGAAAAAAGGTCACAGAGCCGATTATTGTGTCAGGGATAATTATGAGTCCTTGATGGTTGGAAATAGACTATGTATGCTTGATGATACCAATTTGAAGAATGATATCTTAGAGGAAACGCATAACTCAGCATACGCAATGCACCTAGGCAATACCAAAAATGTATCGGGATTTGCGAGAACACTATTGATGGAATGGAATAAAATAAAAAAATTGTTGAATTTGCTGCCAAATGCCTTATTTGTCAACAAGTTAAGATCGAGTACCAACGTCTAGGTGGATTATTGCAGCCTCTACCTATCTTAAAGTGGAAATGGGAGCATATCATGATGGATTTTATTTTGGGATTACCCCGTACCCAAAAGGGACATTATTCTATATGGGTGATTGTTGATAGGTTTACTAAGCCTACTCATTTTCTGGCCGTAAAGATGACGTACTCTCTTGATAAGTATGCCCAACTGTATATTGACGAGATTTTTCGGTTATATGGTGCGCCAGTTTCAATAGTGTTAGATAGAGATCCAAGATTTACTTCGAAGTTCTGGCCGAGTCTTCAAACTGTTGTAGGTACCAAAATAAAATTTAGTACCGCTTTTCATCATCAGACTACCGATCAATCAGAGTATACGATTCAGACATTGGAGGATATGTTGAGGGGATGTGTTCTGGAATTTTCTGGTAGTTGGGATGATCATTTAACATTAATGGAATTTACCTATAATAACAGTTACCATTCAACGATTGAGATGGCACCATATGAAGCATTTTATGGTAGGAGATACAGAACTCTAGCCTGTTGGATTGAAGTGGGAGAAAGAAAATTATTGATGTTAGATATAGCTCAAATGACGGCAGACAAGGTGAAAGTGATTCAGGAAAGATTGAAGATTGCTCAAAGTTGGCAAAAGAGTTATGCTGACAAACGTAAACAGGATTTGGAATTTGAAGTGAGTGATTATGTGTTTTTGTGTATATCCCCGTGGAAGGGCATAATAAGATTCGGGAAGAAAGGAAAGTTAAGTCCGAGATATATCGAGCCATATGAGATTTTAGAACGGGTTGGCACGACAGCTTATCGACTTGCCCTATCGCCAGAATTGTCTAGATTATACGACGTTTTCCACGTGTCGATACTTAGAAAATATGTGCCAGATCATTCGCATGTGTTGACTTCTCAACCAATCGAATTGAAAAAGGATTTGACATACGTTGAGAAGCCAGTCCAGATTCTAAACCGTAAAGATCAAGTATTGCGAGCGAAAATGATTCCATTGATGAAGATGCTTTGGCGCAGTCATTTTGTAGAGGAAGCGACGTGGGAGCAATAGGATGAGATGAGGAATAAATACCTGTATTTATTCGTTCAAGGTAACAAAAATTTCAGGACGAAATTTCTTTTGGGGGGGAAGAGTTGTAAGACCTGAATTTTTGCATACGCATAATTTTAGTTACATTTTAAAATATTTAGAAAATAACGGGATAAATTGTGTCAAATAATATTTATTTTAAAATTTTAGGGGTCAATTAGAAATTTTAAGAATATTAATATTAGATTTTGGGTTTAACTAATAACTTAAAGAAAATTGAGAGGGATTTGTGTAATTTAAATAAAAAAAATTATTTATCAATGAAGGAAAACAAGTGTATATATATATATATATATATATATACACACACACACACACATTAAAAACCAAAAAAATGGGGGAGAGACACGTGTTCAGTTGGTAGATTAGTGTCGTGAGTGTGTGTGATCGTCACTGTGTTCGTCAGCGGCGGTTTACAGTCGGTCGGTCATTCGGCAGTATATGTGCGTGGGTGTTTGTATTCGGTGATTGTGTGTGTATAGGTGGTCGTCGTTCAGTCTGTGGGTGGGGGTGCTGTTCGTGTGTGTTTTCAGCGTCGTCGATGTGTGTGTGTTCCTCCGATGAGCGTGCGTGTGTGTGTTGTTAGTCAGTCTGGCGATGTGTATGTGTATTTGGTGATGTCGGTATGCATGTGTGGCCGTCGTCAGCCTGTGTGTGTGTGATGTTCAGTCGTCGCCGGTGTGGGAGTATGACCGTCATGTGTGTTTTGTTCTGTTTGGCTGGCGATCGTGTAGGTATGCGGGTGTGTTCAGCGTATGTGTGTGTTGCTCAGTCGCCATCTGTATGTGTGTGTGTGTGTGTTATCGATTGTTGTCGTCAACTATGGGTGTGTGTATGTTCGGTTGTTCATCATTGGCGGTGTGTGTATGTTGTCGTCCAGCAGTGAGTGAGTGAGTGTGTGTGTGCCAGCTGAAACCAAACTGGAAAAACAAAAAAAAAAAAAAAAAGCATAATACACAAAACAAAACAAAAACAAACCAACCACCTCCCGGCAGGCAGAGGATCCGGAACAGGTAAAAATTTAGTCGATTACTATTTTCTGTAAATTACATTATTAACAAAAAAATTTGTAACCGTTATGGTAATAAATTTTGTACAATTAATATTAACATGGGGAAATGGGGTATACAATAATTTTGTATAATTAAATTTGGGGAATGACAAATTGTCCATTTTAGGGCCACGTATTGCATATTAGGTTTGTTTTGAAATAAAATATTAATTTAGACCCTATCACTGTTACGTTCACAGGTGCCATCAGCCCGGTAGTCTTCTGACGGCGGTATTTTCGCAGTGCAAAAATCGAGGTGAGTGTATTGTCTTCTATGTAAATTTACAAATTATATTTTTATATAAATTGTGGGGAAAAAAAAGTGTTTATTAAAATTGGATGATTTTATAACTTGCATGGATCAAGTAGATTTTAAATGTGGAAAGTGATTTTTGTCCGATTATGCTATAGTTCAATCACGTCAGGAGGGTATGTCCTGCGAGATGGTATTGACCTGTTAAGAGGGTACGTCCTGTAGGTGGTTGATTATGTTGTGATATATTATGACCTGTCAGGAGTGCCAGTCCTACAGGTAGTTGATTATATTATGACCCGTCAGGAGGATTAGTCTTGTAGGTGGTTATTGATATTATAACATGTTAAGAGAATTAGTACTGCAAGTAGTTAATTATTATGACCGGTCAGGAGGATTAGTCCTGCAGGTGGTTGATTGACCCGTCAGGAATGCAAATCCTACAGGTGGTACCCTTACCATTGGGGATAATACACTGCCCTGGCACTGATAGTCACGTTAGATAGCACAGTTGTACAGGTTACGGTACCGTCGTAACTCCCGATCGTGAGGTAGAAACGATCCTATAGCTAGTAGGAAAGAATGTGTGTTGTATTTTACTATATGATGAATTGCCTGAATTGGTTTATTTAAATTTATTATTTTATTGTGTTGATGACAGTGGATATGGATTCCAGTATGGTATGCAATTATATGGTATTATATTTTGAAACGTGGTGTTTAATAATTATGCTTGATCCATAAAATGTTTTGTATTATGAAGACAGTGCACTGATAAAATACTTCGTTTCAGATGCCGCAGCTAGGAGTGAATCCACTACTCGCAATAGGTAAAGTCCGGATATAGTGTCATTTTAGAAGTGGGCCAGTCAGAGGTGAACCATGAAAAGTTCAGTGTTTTTGTGATTTTTTGTTGTAAATAATTGGGACCGGTGTGTTCCCAAATTTTTGGAATGAGTAAATATATATTTTTGGAAAAAAATTGATAGAGGTACACGTGCGTGTATATATATATATATAGTTGTTTGGTCAGGTTAGGTCAAGGGCACGTCACGCCCGACCTCGGGCGGTGGGGGCTCAGGGTGGGGGTGTGATAGGCTATTTGATTGTAGCCTGAATAGCCATCAAGAAAACAATAGTGGTCATAACCGGAGAGACGATCCAATATTCGATCAATAAACGGGAGGGGAAAATGATCCTTCGATGTGGACTTGTTCAACTTTCTATAATTAATACACATTCTCCATCTAGTGATGGTTCATGTGGGAATTAGATCATTCCTCTCATTTTTCACTATAGTCATGCCTCTTTTCTTGGGAACCACTTGCACCGAGCTCACCCATTCGCTGTCCAATATAGCATAGATGATTTCGGCATTCAATAACTTTAACACCTTGGTACGGATCATCACTTTCATCGTAGGATTTAGCCTTCTTTGTTGCTCAATTAAGGGCTTAAATGAGTCTTCCAGCAAGATTTTATGCATGCAAATAGTTGGGGTTATTCCTTTGATGTCAGGAATAGACCACGCGAATGCGGATTTGTGTTGTTTGAGGATACTAAGCAGTTTGTTCTCTTCTTCTTGAGTCAAAGACAATGAGATGATGACTGAATTGGTGGAGTTCTCCCCCAAGAACGTATACCGAAGGTGATCCAATAACTACTTGAGAATCAACCCACCGTGAGGTGGATTTGAGGGATCTGGCGAACTAACTTCGTCATCAAGGGTCTCCACTTGAACTGAATCCACTACGTCTTTAGGTATGGCTTCCAAAGATAGGATGTAGTCCACAACACCTTTATTTGTGGTTGAGCCATTTTAACCAAAATCCCCCATAGATATGGAATTTGTGATATCATGCTCCAATGGATCCCGATTCAAGTTTTCATGAAAGAATTCCATAATGCACGAGTCCACTACTTCCACTCGATTGCATGTTGGGCACTCATCCTAAAATTTCATTGTTTTGAAAATATTGAACTTCACTTCATCATCATTCACCCTCAATGTCAAGTTCCCATTGTGAACATCAATTAACACCTTCCTGGTGGCGAGAAAAGACCTCCCAAGTATTATAGGAATCTCTCGGTCCTCCTCCATTTCCAACACGAAAAAATCCACCAAAAATATGAACTTGTCTACCTTTACTAACACGGTTTCAATTATGCCTTTAGGATAGGTTAATGAACGATCTGCCATTTGTAGAGAAATTATAGTCGGCTTTGCATCTCCAAGCCCAAACTTACGATAAACGGATGACGGCATAAGATTTATACTTGCTCCTAGATCATAAAGCGCCTTCTCAAAGTGAGATTTTCCTATAGTGCACGGTATAGTGAAGCTTCCTGGATCTTTCAACTTTTGAGGCAACCTCCATTGAAAGATTGCACTACATTCTTCCGTTAACTTGACGGTCTCATATTCTTCTAATTTCTTCTTCTTTGTCATGATATTCTTCAAGAACTTTTCGTAATTGGGCATTTGTTCCAATGCATCAGCAAACAGTATGTCGATGTGGATTTTCTTGAAAATGTCAAGAAATTTAGCAAATTGAGAATCTAATTTCTTCTTTTAAAACCGTTGCAGATATGGAAAAGATGGAGTGAGTATCGGTGGGTTGTCCAGAAATGAGATTGAACACGGATTTACCCATGGGGCTTCATTCTTCTTCTCAACTAGAATGGTTTCTTTCTCAACATTAATCTTATCCTTTGGATCATTCTCCTTTGGTATTGTTGCTTCGACTTCCTTTCCGCTCCTCAAGGTAATGGCTTTGCAATCCCTTCGGTTAGTCTCTGTATCACTTGGAAACTTCCTCGAGGTTTGTCCTTTTATGGCACTCGCAAGCTGACCAATTTGAGTTTTCGATGACTTCACAGTTGAATTTGTATTGGTGCACGTTGTCACAATATTGTCAAGCCTCATCTTATGCTTGTTGAGCCAATTATGCGTTTCTCGCATAATGTTTTGCGTTTCCTTCATGAATGAGTAGAGCAAATCTTCCAACGGTGGCTTATGGCTTTGCACTGGATTTTGTTGCATAGGACGGTTTGGTTACTGCGATTGGTATCCTTGTGATAGCAAAGAATATCCGGGAGGAGGTTGCAAGGTATTTTGATTATTAGCATAAGAAAAGTTTTCATGATTTTGAATTCTGGGCTGGTAATGAATTGGAATGTTGTTGGTAGGCCTAAAGGTGTAGGTTCGGTTATTGACAAAGTGACAATCCTCAAACTCACTATCAACCCTTGGTTGCAAAGTACTTACCACATTTTTCGTTTCTCGACTGGACGAGACATCTCTGGGAGAAAAAGCGACTAGCTGCTCCATGAGTTTTGATACTCAGACCGACAAGGTAGCAAGAGGTTCGGCCTCATGAATAGCGTCTACCTTTCATCCCATATTTCGCTCATTAGGCCATTGGTAGTTATTGGCCGCCATATCTTCCAAAAGTGCTTGAGCCTCATCCGAAATTTTGGATAACAAAGAACCTCCCGATGCAGCATCCACTATTGTTCTTGTTTATCCATCCAACTTGTTCTAAAAGAGTTAGGTTTGAAACCAATCTTGATACCCGTGTTGGGGGCATTTCCCCAATAAGTCCTTGAATTGCTCCCATGCCTCGAAGAGTGGCTCATAATCCCGTTGGTGAAATTATGCAATCTCGCCTCTCAACTGTGATGTCTTCGATGGTGGAAAGAACTTAGTGAGAAACTGTTAAGCTAGTTCCTCCTAAGTTGAAATGCTCCCCGGTTGGACTGACTGAAACCAACCCTTGGCTTTGTCTCGAAGGAAAAATGGGAATAATATTAACTGGATTACATCCTCTGTGACTCCATTTATCTTTCACCGTGTCACAAATCTCCAAGAATATAGCCAAATGTATATTTGGATCTTCATGAAGGTTCCCGCCATATTGATTCTGTTGAACCATGTTGATTAGGGCGGGTTTCAACTCGAAGTTGTTTACTTGGATTGGCTGCCTCTAGATCCCCGAATAGTTGTCAAACATGAGGGGTTGATAGTAGTCCCTAAGGAGCCGCTGTTGTTCAACCTCCAGTTCTGGTGGTTGTTGCGGTAGCACTTGAGGCATCGGTGGTTGTCATGGTACACGATCATCACCACCGTCTGCCATTTCTTGAGTTCGGTTTCTCCTCTCTCTCTCCTTATCCTCCTCAATGTACGTTCAATCTCCAGATCAAGCGCTAGGAATTTCAAACTTCGGCTACGTCGTATACAGTGTCAGCACCACAACAAATAAAAACGATTAAATAAAAACAAATAAAACAAATGAGTGTCTAAATTAATACTGAGCTACTTAGTAGTAATATCAACTTAATCACTAACTTACATCCCCGGTAACGGCGCTAAAAACTTGTTCGCCATATTTTTTACCTTTGATTTTACTCGCAAATGCACGAGGTCAAGTTTTAATAAAGTGGATTCGAAGATCAAGTGTCGTCCATTGGAATTTGTTGTAGGATTAGTTAAGTACTACAATTGACATAGCTCAATTTTATCTAGACATTTTAAGATTTGAAATGTGTTTACCAATTGAAAACTAATTAAATCTAAAAACTTGGAATTATTTCTATGAAAATGGATTACCTAGGGATTAATTTCACTAATACATGTTTGATTTAGTATAGTTTATATTAACGGTGTTTAACCTATCCGACAATCTAAGTATCGTAAACTCACTCACTACTTCTCCCGAGTGTAAAGTGAGCGGATATGCACTCGTGTCAACACCGATATCTCTATTTAGTGTCTGAACAAGTACATGAGTCTTGACTTAACCTCACGGATTGCACACGTTTTAATAATCTCCTGAAACATTAGAACATCGAGTTGTGTGTAACCCTAGTCCGAATCCAGGGTTACCTTTCCTGAGTGTTAAATCCCGTATTCTCAAACCAACCACAATACCATACAAAGCATACTATGGATGTAATAAAACAGAAAACACAATCAGATATAGATGAACAACCGTTATAAAAATACGGATTCACTCCAACATGTATGTTCATTAACCAATCAATCCCTAGATAATAACTACTTATCCACACATGATCATAACCAAATATTCATTAAAATATGAGAATATCATAATCATACAACCAATAAAGTTTAGAAACAAAGATAGAAACAAATAAGGAATGACAAATCTGTAAAGTGGATGGTTCCACTTTCGCAAAAATCGCTCTGAGATCGTTTTCTCTTTTTAAATGAACTCTCATCTTCTTAGGTTTTATCTAGGGCTTCTAGTAAGTATAAAAATGTTTTTGGCAAGGTTGGAAGTGGGTAGATACAAATAGAGGCCGAAAATATCCTAAAAATATTTTTGCCAACTGTTGCTTGATCACTGCAGCGATGGAAGGCATTACTGCAGTGACAGGAAGTTAGTAGGGCTTCTGCCCTTTCATTGATACAGTAATGAAGGTCATCACTACAGCGATCAAGGGTCAGTGGCCTTGTGATGCTGGCCCTGCAGCGATGAGGCTGCAGGTTTTGTTTTTTGGATATTTTTCAACGTTTCTCTACGAACATCCTACTGATTTGCTCGATTTTCAATCATTTTCGTCCCTACACCTGATTTACATAAAAAAAAAATATAACACTACAAGAATACTCGAAAACTACAAAATTCAACTTGGAAATATATAGGTAAATTCAACCTATCAGTTGACCAAGGTTGGGCTGATCTATTCTGCTAACGCTGAGCGAGCTATCCTACTCTCCAATATGTGGATAAGCCTAACCACCTTGATCGAGCTGGGTTGAGATGCTCAATTATATTGAGTAAACTAACCAACTCTACTCATTTGTGAATGAGTAAATAAACCAGCTCTGCTCATGTTGAGCTGAGGTGCTCAGTTTAGGCTGAGCTGAGATGCTCAGTTGTATTGAGTAAACTGATATGCTCTACTCATTTGTGAATGAGTAAACATATAAGTTATGCTCATGCTGAGCTAAGGTGCTTAGTTTGGGCTGAACTAAGATGCTCAGTTTGTGCTGAGCTGAGATGCTCAGTTGTATTGAGTAAACTGATCTGCTCTACTCATTTTTGAATGAGTAAATAGATCAGTTCTACTCATGCTATGCTAAGATGCTCAATTTGGGTTAAGTTGATATGCTCAGTTTGTGCTAAATTGAGATGCTTAGTTATATTGAGTAAACTGACCTGCGCAGCTCATTTGTGAATGAGTAAATAAATCAGCTCTACTCATACTGAGCTAAGGTGCTCAGTTTGGGCTAAATTGAGATGCTCAGTTTGTGCTGAGTTGAGATGCTCAATTGTATTGAGTAAACTGACCTGCTCTACTCATTTGTGAATGAGTAAACAGATCAGCTCTACTTATGCTAAGGTGAGGTGATCAGTCTGGACTAAGTTGAGATGCTCAATTTGGGCTTAATTGAGATGCTTAGTTTGGGCTAAACTGGGATGCTCAGTTTGTGCTGAGTAAACTAACCTGCTCTACTCATTTGTGAATGGTTAAACAGATCAGCTCTGCTCATGCTAAGCTGAGAAGCTTAGCTGTATTGACTTTAATGTCAGATGTTCGTGTTACACTTAGTTTCAATTTACTAAATATTGTGGGCATGACCAAAATCATGGTATTGCAATAATAAGCGTTGCACATTTGATGGAGACAAAATTTATTTGCTTTATTTAAAGAATATACCTCAAAAAAAGATTTTTTTTTTTTTTGAAACATTTTAATAAAGATAAGAATCAGAAAATGATTAGAAAATTCATACGAAGTACTTCCGAATGTGAGAGATGTTCTAGGGCATGGGGACCGCTACACCATCAAGATCATCTAACTAATAGGTTCCTGGTCTGTTCACCTTGATAACTCGGTAAGGGCCTTCCCAATTAGGGGCTAGCTTTGCCAAGCAAGCTTCTGGGCGATAAGACATTACTCTTCGAAGTACCAGGTCTCCTACTATAAAGTGTCGTGGACGTACTGCATGGTTAAACATTCGCGCCATCCTCAACTTGTAAGTTGCTATCCTCATCAACTGCCTGTCTCAACTCTCATCTAACATGTCCATCTTTTCTCATATAGCTTCTTCATTTTCCACTAGGTTGATCATGTTATCTCATTTGGATGGCAATCCTATCTCCACTGGAATAATAGCTTCAATTCTGTAGGTCATGGAGAAAGTTGTCTCCCATGTGGTAGATGTTGGAGTTGTTCGGTGTGCCCACAATACTCTTGGGGAGCTCTTCTACCCATTTTCCTTTAGCATCATTCAGTCATTTCTTGAGTGTCTCCTTGATAGAACGGTTTATCACCTTAACTTTTCCATTAGCTTGTGGGCATGCCAGACTAGATGTGCGATGTTGTATCTTCAACTCATCATATATCCATCAAACTTTATTGCCAGTGAATAGAGTTCCGTTATTATAAATGAGAATTGCAGGAATACCATAACGACATATGATATTCTTCCAAAGAAAATTCTTGACTTTGTTCTCCCCTACAACTGCAAATGCTTCAGCTTCAACCAATTTGGTGAAGTAATCAATCACCACCAGTAGGTACTTCTTTCTTCCTAATGCTGGAGTAAACAGTTCAAGCACGTCCATCTCCTATCGCGTAAATGACCAAGGTTGGTTATTGGCGTCTGTTGTTGAAAGTATGGTCGAAGCATTTGTATTGCAGTCACTAGAGCTATGACGAGCTTATCCAGATCAGTGTAGTGAGTTTTTGCAGAGTAACCAATGATTTGCTAATGTAGTAGACCAGTTTCTGCCCTCCTGCGTGATCTCTCACCAGCGCGACACTTATCACCACAGGCATTACTACCAAATATAAATAAAGCTCTTCCCCTAGACTCACTTTAGCTAGTGTCTCAAAGAAGCCCAAGTACTCTTTGATGGATTGGAGCGCTTGTTTATAGTCATCATCCCACTGAAAAGTTTTACTCCCCTTGAAAATTTTGAAGAATGGAGCGCATTTATCAGTAAATTTAGAGATAAATCTATTCATCATTTCTAATCTTCCTAGTAGCACTTGAACTTCACTTATGGTTGAAGGGGATTTCATATTTCTAACTGTTTCTATTTGACCAAAGTCGACCGTGATGCCGGACTGGTTTACCACAAAGCCTAGAAATTTTCCAAATGCGTCTCCAAAAGCGTATTTCTATGGATTTAGTTTCATGTTGAACTTTCTCAAAATGGAAAAATCTTCCGCCAAATGGTTGAAGTGGTCCTCATTTCTAGAGCTTTTGATCAGTATGTAATCTATGTAGACCTCCATAGTTGTTCCAATCTGATCTTGGAAAATGTGGTTTACCAATCGCTGTTATGTTGCTCCTGCATTTATTAAACCAAATGGCATAACTTTCTAACAATAAGTATCTCTTGGTGTGATGAATGTCGTCCCTTCCTCGTCTTGCTTATCCATGCAGATTTAATTGTAGCTTGCATAAGCATCTATCATGGATAACTGTTGGTGCCCTACTACTTTTTCCACCAACTGATTTATCCTTGGCATTGGGTATTAATCTTTTGGGCATGCTTAATTGAGGTCGGTGAAATCCACGCACATTCTCCACTTTTCATTCTTCTATTTGACAAGGACTAGGTTGGCCAGCCACTTTGGGTACATCAATTCCCTTATGTAGCCAATTGAGAGCAGCTTCTTCACCTCAACTTCGATCACTTGTTCCTTTTCAGGGCTAAAAGCTCTCATCTTCTGCCTGACTGGAAAATAAGATCTGGAGATATCAAGGTGATGGACCGCAACATCAGGGCTAGTACCCTTCATATCTTCTAAAGTCCAGGCAAAGACGTCTAGATTTTCTTTGAGCAGCTTACTGATCTCCTCCGTCTCAGTATGACTTAAAGGATCCCCCTATCATCAGCTTTTGAGTTCCTTTGTTGAAAGTGATCTCTCGTATTTGCTTGGCAAGCTGAGTCACGCTCGAGTATTCCCTAAAATCATCAATTTCATGGGCCGAGCTTTTTGACAGTGTTACTTCCTGTTCCTGCTTTAATTGCTATAAGGGCTTATTCCTGCCCTTCATAGCTATTGCAAGACATTGCCTTGAAGCAACCTGATCACCTCGTATCACCGCCACAAAACCATCATTTGTATGCTTAACGTATTAGTGGTACGTTGATGCTACTGCTTTCATCGCATGTAGCCATGAACGTTCTAGTACCGCATTGTAAGGCAATGAAGAGTCCTTCACCATGAACTCAGTAGCCTTTGTGTACCCTCGTTCTTCTTTGTTTGCGATGACAGTCAATGTGATCTTCCCTCGTGGTGAGCTAAGGTCGCCATTGAATCCCACCATGACAGTCTGGGTGGAGCTAACATCCAAATTGGGCACCCCCATATACTTCAGCGTCTCCACAAAGATGATGTTAGCAGAACAGTTATTATCAACCAAAATCCGTCTTACTTGGAAGCTGGAAATCCAGAGAGTGATGACTAAAGCATATTCATGGGGATGAACGATTTTGCAATCCTTATTAGAGAAAGTAATGATCGGTCCCTAATTTGTGGTTATAGTCATTACTTCTCCATAGCAATATTCCAATGCTGTTTTATGGACCTTCCTTTTCTATTCACGGTTAGGCTATCCGGTTACTGGGCCAACAGAGTTTATCATGAATATTACTTCACGATTTTCCTCAAGATGATCCTCTTTACGCTCCTTATCACAATTTTCTTCTTAAAGACCTTCATCTCTAGGCTGCTTTCTATTTCTTGAGTGTTCTCGCAAATAATCACGTAACTGACCCATAACAATAAGTCGCTTGATTTCTTTCTTGAGCTCTCAGCAATCATTCGTGTCATGACCATGTTCCATATGGAAATTACAGTACTTCAACCTATTCTTCCTGTTAGACTTGGTAGTCTGCCTAGAAGGCTATTGGACCACCTTAGACATACGGATCTCATGAAGGATTCTAGAGATTAGCATCTGTAGACCAGGCATATTTGGCTCTTGACGTGTTTCTTGTCTGGAACCTGAACTTCTAGGCCAATCTTTACGCCGATCAGAACTGCTACCATTTGTCTTGTTGTGGTCCTTCTTACTTTAGCTATGGCGATCTTTGGAAGATTCCCTACTTTCTTTAGTAAACTTGACATCTTCTAATTTCATGTAGGGCTTAGCCTTTTCTATTAGCTCCGACATGCTCCTGGGATTTTTCTTTGTGAGAGAGTCTTGGAACCTGCCATAACATAACCCTAATATAAATACATTGATGATGTTTGAATCATAATCCTCAATGCATGTCAGCTCATCGTTGAACCGGCTCATGTATTGACGCAAGGTTTCCTATTTCTTTTGACGTAGGGCCAGCAGGTAATCAAGTCCTTTCATCAAGCTTTGAAATGTTATGAAGCGGTTGATGAATATATTGCTGAACTCTTTTAATGATGAGATGGAGTTAGATGGGAGTATATGCAGCCACTCAAGGGCAGAGCCTTTCAGAGTTGTGGCGAAAGCTTTACAAAGAGCTGAGTCATTTGCTCCATACAAGTTCATGACATGCTTGATCTAGTAAATGTGGTCCACCGGATCTACTTTCCCATCATACTTCTCAAACTTGATGGGGTCAAATTTTTGTGATAGTGGTATAGCCAGGATTTTTTAAGTAAACAACATTTCGATGCCCTTCAACAACGTATCCAACTTATCCAAGGGCTGACCATTCTCCACCTTACTTCTAAGCTACTGAAGTGAATTAACAGTCTCAATTCACCTGTAGAACTTTCTCTCCTGTTGTTATTGTTGGTTTCCCCCTGGGCAGCTCGTTGTTCTTGGGATTGTGGGTCAGCCAACCCTAGAGACTCTATCTCTTCTCCTATATCATCCTCGGTAGTTGAGGGTCATGACTTGATTTTGGTAATTATCTCCACCATGTATTTGATCATATCGGCCATCTCTGATATTTTTTCAATTAAAGCGTCAATCTTTGCATTCATGCTCTGAACTGTTGGAGGAGGGTTAACATAAGTTTTCTCATGTGTTCCTGCTAGAACTTCATTATCAGCCTACAATGGTAGATCACTATTTTGGCTAGGAGTCGCTCATCTTGCTTGTGGTTGCCTCATTGTTGCAACGGAAAGCTTTTTACATTTGCGTTTCCCACAGACGACGCCAAATGATGCAGTCCGAAATTCCCAGCACGTAAAATTGCTCTGCAAGTGCCAAAAACCTCTTCACCTTCCTCCTTTTACCTACAAAATTGTTTAGTTCTTGGGGGTAGGGACAATGGTGTGGTGTCTGCCAAAGAACCTCTTACATGAAAATAATTAATCTGGTAATAGAGAAAGATAATACACAGATAGAGCCCTAAGTAGTAAATGGTGATACCTTCCTTTTATATAGGCTTGATAATTCTCTGCCGTTTCATCGGTGAGATCACCCGTTACGTGATCCGCTCCTAAAGGCCTGAAAGATAACGACGATCTTCTCATCTTACTGTGGAATAAATCTTTGATAGGTTGGAAATACCTATCTACTTCTAAGCCGAATTTGGTAGTTTTCAAGTGTTTTAGTAATATTTTATTGCTTTTTTGTTTGTTTTTATGTAAATCAAGTGTGGGGACATAAACGAACGATAAACAAGCAAAACGGTAGGAAAGCAGTGGAAAAATGATTAAAAGAATAAGGTTTCAAAGTAGTAAACCCATCGCCGCAGCGGTGAGAATACTGAGAGTACAGAAATCTCACCGCCACGAGAGAGTTTGGATATTCTTTACCACCGCAGCGGTCATTCATCGCCACAGTAGTGAAGTTAGCCGACATACCTATCGCCGCAGTGGTCACTATATACAGATTTTAGATATTTTTAGATATTTTGGAGCCTTGTCTTTAATCTAGTTGTTCTCCCATTTGCACATGAAGTTCCACACTTGATCAAAATCATTTTTTGGAGAGCTTGAAGAGGAGATTCACATTTTGGAGAAGAGAAAACACTTCCGGATCGATTTTTGGCAACAGTGGACCACTCCACTCTAAGATTTGATCTTTCTTTCTTTGTTTCTATCTTTCTAATGTAACATTTTATTGTAAATGATAATGAATCCTTCTTGTTTTAATGTTTCAATGGTTGAGATGATGGTAGGCTAGATAGATATTATCTAGGGATTGATGTAACTCATGTAAATATATGTTTAATTGAATATATGTTTCTTTAAAGGTTGTTTGTCTAAATTCGATTGTGTTTACCATTTTATTACAATCTTGATATGTTTGTTAAGGTATTAGGGTTGGTTTTGAGAATACGGGGTTTGACACTCGGGAGAGATAATCCAGGATTCAGACTAGGGTGAAACACATCATGACAATCTAACAACCTGGGAGGGCGTTAGAAAATGTGCAATCCATGAGGTTGGGTCAAGACTCATATGAGTAAGGGTTGTATAGATGTTGAGGGGGACTTCGGCGTTGAAGAGAAGTCAAATATTTGCTCACTTTACACTCGGGAGAGGTAGTAAGTGAGTTTAAGATATCAAGATTGTTGGATAGGATAAAAACTGTTATTGTTAACTAAACAAAGTCAAACATGTATTAAGTGTATAAAATAAATCC
The DNA here is from genome assembly GCA_016647705.1 of Eucommia ulmoides. Taxonomy (NCBI): domain Eukaryota; kingdom Viridiplantae; phylum Streptophyta; class Magnoliopsida; order Garryales; family Eucommiaceae; genus Eucommia; species Eucommia ulmoides. The sequence goes on from CM028329.1 coordinate 49,275,579, forward strand.
CAAGGTAATCCATTTAATTAGAATTAACCCAATAGTTTTTAGTTTAACTTAGTTTTTAATTACTCAAACTCAAACATTTCTTGAACTGTTAAGATAATATAAGAGTATGCAAATTGAATTATTCAATTAATCAAACACGTTTCCCAGAGTACGATATCCGATCGAAAGGTACACTATATCAAAACTTGACCTCATGCACTTGCAAGTAAATTAAGGCGTGAAAAAAGTCGCGTTCAATCTTCTGTACTGTACCCCATGTACCATGGGTCGTTACAGTCAACAGGTTACAAAGTTCTTCATGCGTAGGGGAGATGGTCACGATGGGCTGACCTATTCTTTCTTTAGACTAGGACACCATGGGCTTTGATTTGCCCATTGATGGGCCTCTTCATGAGGCTTGTTTAGCTGGAGTAGTGGACTACTGTAGTCTTTACTCAGATGGGCTCATTATTCTCGGCTCAACAAACGCATCAAGTCTATTTGTTCTGGATTGGATTATTGACTCGATCTAACCCACTAAGGCTCCACACCTATGTCAGTTGTGAACAAAAGTTTTCCCATATCAAAGATGCTACTCAATGCAGTAATGCGTGTTCGATCTCCATTGTGGGGTTAGGGATGTTGTTGTGTATGGAGGATTTTATATTTAAAAAAAAAAAGTTGTACGGACAGGTTCAAAGGCTAGAACAACTTTTTATTTGGACTTTTTTCGACATGAATTTGTTTTAGGACTATTAAATAAATACCTCATTTTTATTTGTTTCGAGCAATTGTATAACACGAATCTTATTTTTAAACTTGTGTTAACGTGATTGGGTTTTGATTCCAAAGTTCTCGTAGGAATTACAAGTTTTAATTTAATTTTTTATTCCTTCCAGAATTTAATTACTTTCAAAAAGTTCAATCTTATATATCTTCTATGTGATACTAAAAGGGAAGCCAATGCCTTGGATCGAAGGAGAGCTCAAGATTGACCATCTCTTTATCCTCATTGATCGCTACCGTCATACAACTCCCAACCTGCCATTTCAAATCGCCACCTCCATCTCCATTAATTATTATTCATTCTTGGAAGCTCAATCTAACATTGCAAACAGTCTGATTGCTTTCCCAGCCACAATCCCACAATCTCTGCTTCACGTGCATGTGCTTTGAATGGGGATTTCAATGGTCTTCATAATCAATGGAATCAACTATTAATATCCTTCAACCTCTCCGTTCCCAATCCTATTAGATTCGTGTTTTTCTTCCATCGTCTTGCAACTCTTTCAAACACTAGTACATCTCAAATCAAAGGTACACACGAACTATTTTATCATTTTTTTTGCATCAAAATTTGTTTATTTTCTTTTCTTCGTGGTTAAATTAGATGCTAATTTTCAGATCTATAAACTAAGGATTCTAATTTACAGATTAGGGCTTTAATTTTTTAGCTGGGGGTTCAAATTCTAACAATTACAATTACAAGGTTAGTTTCAATCTGGTTTCTGATGTTTTATATTTCTATTCTAATGTCTTCAAAGGTCATATTGTGAATTTTAATTTCCATTATACCCGAATTGTATTCTGATTTCATATTGTGCTTTCATTGGCTCCCATGGTGTTGTTGCCGCTGGTCCGGTAATCGCATATGAGGAGACAAAATGTGAAATTTGGGCTAAACATTAAAAAACCATATATTTTATTGGTATTTATCCCAAAGAAAACAACGATTCAATCTTTTGAATATTGTGTATTCTTTGCTAGAAAATCTTGATCGTTGTAAATCATTTGTTAATTTTGATGGAGTTGTTGGTTGAATTCTCTTTGTTTCTAGATTTGCGGATCAGAATGTTTCTATAAATTTGGAAGATAATTAATATGAGTAGGTAATTAGAGAGAGGAAGTGGTGCTTTCAAATGAGGAAGAAGAATTTAGATAGTCGGAAGGAAGGGGTTACAGTGGGAAAGAAAAAAGGATAAGATGAGTGGTTCAAAGATGGAGGGGTCATTATCCCCCACTATGAGAAGAGACCCCTATGAGGTGTTATCCGTCTCAAGATATTCTTTTCATCAGTTGATTAAAACTGCCTGTAGGAAGCTTGCTGTCAAGTAAGTTCCATCTTATTTTAGTTCCATCATTTCTAGGTGTTTGTTATGTTCAGATACCACGGAATTGGGGTTTAAGATATATATACTGTAAGACCTCAATCGTAGTATGTACGTCATTTTAGTTGCATTTTAGAGTAATTGGGAAAATTCGGAGTGAAATTGGGTCAATAAAAATTCAAATTAAAAATCTAGGGGTCAATTCACAAATTTAGAAATATTAAATCCAGACTTTGGGAGGTAAATTGACATTTAATTCTTAATTAAAACTTTTAGGGGTACAATTGCAATTTAAGAAAAATCTTAAAAATGGACTTGGACTAAAATGAAGATTTTAAGAAGTTAGGGGGAGAAAAGAGTAATTTAGCAAAAAAACATTATTTATACATATGTGTGTGATCATGAGCAGCCGGCCGGAAGGGGGAGAGAGAAGCAGCGACATGGCAGGAGGAGCTCGATGTTCCGACCACTAATTGCATGCATATAAATGTGAACATGCATGTAATAATTATCAAAAATCTCAAAAAAGAAGAAGAGATTCAGAAAATCTAGAGAGAGAGGGGTCGATGGCAGTGAGTTTCTAATCGTAGCCGTTGCTCCGGCGGAGGTGCAGTGTATGTGATGTTCGATCACCGTTGGTAGGCGTCGTTGTCGGGCCGGTGGGGGTGTCATCGCCATCTCTCCAGTTGGGTGAATGGAGTATGTGTGTTGGCTGTAAACCCAGAACAAGAAACAGAGACACAGAGAGAGAGAGGATCGGAGGAGAATGGGGTTGCCGGATTTCGCAATCGTCGGTGGTGGTAAGTTCTCCGGTGGGGTTGTTAGTATGTGTTTTGTTTCATTTCATTATTTTGGGTGTGTGTTGATTTTCGTCGACGGTTCCAGGGGCTGTCGGATTTCCATGATCGGTGCTCCTCCGGCAAGTAGGGCGTGTCCCGTTGATGTGTGTATGTGCTGTCATTTTTGTTGCTGGGTTTGCTCGGTTTGAAACAATCGTGTGGGAAGTGCTTAGTCCTATCCTTGGGAGAATGGGTTTTCGGTTGTTCACTTGACGGCCGTAGGGAGGTGAAATCATCAACCGTATAATAATTGCAGTTTGTCGTCGTCAATTTGGTGAGTAATTGTGTATGAATTCTTTGATTCATTTAGTGAGTGTGTGTATGCATGTGTGTGTTTCAGGTTTGGAGAGGTGAAGATCTCAAGCAGTGTGTATGTGTTGCAGATGGTGGAGGTGTGTGTGTGATCGGTAACTTTGTGGGTAGGCGTGTTCGGTTGTGGGGGTTGTCGGTGGTGTGGGTGGTGCAGGGTAAACGGTGAAATCGGTATGGCGAGAGAGGCCACCGAAAATCAGCAATAGTAGAGAGAGAAAGGAGGGCCGGCCGTCGGGTTGGAGCAGAACTGAAAAAAAAAAAAACTAAAAAAAAAAAAAAGGAAAAATTGCACAAATAACCCCAACGAATTTCAAACTCATCTCGTGGAAACGTTTCAGAACGGATAATATTTTTCATTAAATATTATTATTAATTAAATTAAATTCTAACAAAAAATAATAATAATAATAATAATAAAATCTGTAATCGGAGTAATTGGAATAAACCGTTAATTTTAAATAAATCGTATACGTGTACTGTGTAACAGAGCTAAATTAATCGAATATATATTTTCATAAATAAGAAGTGGGAAACGTAGGGTTGCATTGCATGATTAGGTTATTTTTTTGTGTGTTAATATTAATTTAGGCCCTGTCGCAAATAGGTTCGCAATTACCAAAGGATCGGTAGCGTAGAGTTGATGAAGCTTTTGAGAACGGATATCAGGTGAGTGTACTGTCTTCTTTCCAAACTATTTTTCTATGTATACACATGATAAAATATGAATTTACTGAAACTGTATGAATTTATAAATGATACGGATCAAGCCGGATTTGGGTAAGTTGGTAAAGTGGATTTTTGGAAGATTTCGAGGGTTTTCGAAATGAAGTTGGAAATGAATTTTTGTTGGATTTGTTGAAATCAAACGGTGTTTTTAAAAGAGAATAGAAAACATCTATTTTTCTAAAAAAATGTCTGGTTTTCTAAAAAATAAATGGTGGAAAAATGGTTTTGATAAAATCAGACTTTTTCTTTAAAAGGAAGTGTGAAATATGATTTTTGGATTTAAAAGTTGGTTTTGAGGAAAAGAGGTAAACGTGGTAATTTGACGAGATTGAGTAGACGATATTTATTGAGTTGTGAATCGATGATACTGTATTTGATTTGACGATGCCATAGTATTTATCTGTTTCAGTAGAGTGGGGTTATCCGCTTCAGCGGAGTGATATTATCCGCTTCGGCGAAGTGATGTTTATCTGCTTCGGCAGAGTGATGTTAGACGTTTATACTGCGCAGTGATTATCCGTTTCGGCGGAGTGATGGGTGTTCGTAGGAAGGCATATCCTACGGATGGTACGGTATCGTTGCAAACTCCCGATCGTGAGGTTAAAACGATCACTAAGGTTGGTCAGTGTGTGTGTTTGAGGTGTATGTTTGAGTTGTATGATTAAATAGTATGCTTGAGATGTGGTGTTTTACTTATATTGGGTGATTCATTATTTATTATGGTGATTGGTATGATTTTATACTAGATGGATTTGGATTTGGATGGAACTTATCTATATCGTTTTATTTTCATTGCTTATATACTTATGCTTATCCAGATTTAATTATGGTAATATTTAGAATATATTATTAATTTAAAAAAAAAAAATTTACTAAGAAGGCAGTACACTCGCAGGTACAACAGCTAGGAGTCGGTCCTCTGCTGGCACTAGGTAAAGTCCGACGATGGTGTAGTATGGAAATATTGTGGGAGGAGCTGTCTGAGGCCAACCTACGAGAGCTTCATTGTTATTATTGTAATTCAGGGACGGGTGTGTCCCTAGTTAGAGATATTGCATATGATCAAAATTTGTGGTTGTATATTTTCGTACACACTTTATCATATACTAGTGGGTTTGACGTTAAGATGATGTCGTGGCGACGTCACGCCGGCCCCACGGTGACGGGTGTCCGGAGTGGGGTGTGACACATACAGTGGTTGTGGCATGTATGAGATTAAATGGGGTGAAATATAAGAATATATGGGGCACTATAGAAGTATGTATCCCTAGGAGGTGGCATGGTAAGCATTTTGCAATTAGCAATAGATCATGTCGATTCTAAAGCGATCCAACATAATGGAAATTGTCTCGGAATAAAGGAGAAATAGCTTGAAAGAGGGTTTCATTTTTTTTAAACTCGATATCATATAGAAACTTGGATAGTTATTACTTATTAATTTTTCGAATATACCATCTATCACGTAGTTTTGTTTGGAAAAAGAAGCTTTAGATAAAAGGAAATACGTGAAAAAATATCACACATCAAAGCAACTTAGAATAATAGACTTATTTGCCCAAGAGTCAAACCAAGCAGCCACAAACTCATTTAACTGAAAATAAGACAACCATTATAAAGGCAACTAAAAATCCAACAATTATATTATTCTCGCAATTGAAAACCTGTTGTTGTCATTCCTACTTTTCCACGTTTTTTTTTTTTTTTTTTTTTTTTTTTTTGTTTAATTGAGGATTTTTGAGTTTTTACCATTTCTCAAATTGGACTTATTTCCTAATTGAGAAATAGATTTAAAAAATAACAGCTACCCCAGTTACTGCAACATCAAAAGTAGTGAGCATCTTCATTACAATAACAATTGGTTTATACAAAGGTGCATCTAGTAGATTCTTTAGCTCAACAGGATACTTCCAATGGTTTTAAATTGCTTGGAGATATCTCTTCCCAACAACTAAACGAAAGTACTATGCTCCTTAAAAGAGTGAATGGGATATACTAATCTCACTTATGTACAATAGTTTTCGTAAGAGTACTCCTTGCTCATTCTTGATTCACTAGAGTTTACATGTCAGTATCATCCACTTCCTTCAGCATTTTGTAGAGAGTTCCTAGGCTTGGCAAATCGAATGCTTGGAATAGCAAAGAGTACATCAGTTTTGTCTTGTGCCAAAGTGGAATTTTGTGCCATGCTTGCCTTAATGTTATTTGTATTGGGCGATCTCCAAGTATAACTTTGCTGCAAGGGATCTGACAGTTGTAGATCAACAGAATAATAAAAGGAGAATAATAGAAGACGTGAGTTGTGTGACGAAATATAAACATTTTATTTCCATTTGGATAGTATTTTTATTCCAAGATATAAGTTTCTGTAACCATAAATTTAGGAATATTAATATTTAAAAAAACAGTTTAGTTTTAGTCTTCTATATTGTTCAACATGGTGAATTACTTTGCTCTTTAGTGTTCTACGAAATTCCCTTATATCTTGATAATATACTAATTTTTAAGTTTACGATTAACTTTAATTATTTGACGTTATTTGATTAGTTTTATAGATGCTTTTGTGGGGTTGGGGGGTTATTTTTGACATTCAATTCAATTATAAGTTCTCTTAATTGAGTCCTCAGGGTGTTCATTTTTTAGGTAATTGTTCATGATAATAATAAAGAATACAAAAGGTAAAGGACTCAACAAAAAAATGAGAAAAACCTGTAGAGCAATAGCCAAAATCTTCTCTTCTCATTATCAATAACATTAAATGAATAGAAAATCACTTTCAATTTTAATTAATAGCATTGAAAATGAATAGAAAATCGCTTTCAATTCCAATTCTATGTGTTATTGAAAATTGCTTTTAATTCTAATTTGAAAATGAAAGTATATGTGGTGTTGTGCTGGACATCACCAGTGTTCTATATTTGCATACTAAATAAGTTGTTTTTTTTTAATTAATAATTATATTTATTTGTTTTTGTTTTTGTTTTTGTTTTTGTTTTTTTTTTTTTTTTTTTTTTTATTATCAATTCAAAATTTCATTATTTTTTTAAAAAAAAAAATTATATTCATAATACTAGAATTTAAAAAAATAAATTAAAATTAATTTTCATTCAAATAAAATTGTTTTTTAATTAATAATTCTATTTATTTATTTATTTTTATTTCATTATTATCAATTCGAACTTTCATTCATTTTTACAAAAAAATATTCATAATATTGGATTTTTTTAAAAAAAAAATAAATTATTTTTTTATTAAAAAGGGGGATGAATCATGTGGGCTGAAAATGATTGTCCCTCAAAAACTTTATTTTCTCCAATAATCTATTTTAGTATAAAAAAATAAAAAAATAAACAATAAATTTATATTTTATTGTTCCTTTTCTCTATTGTTTTCAATATTTTTTTTTAATTATTTATTATATATATATATATATATATATATATATATATATATATATGAACAATGTACAATGTTTTACATTTTAATCAAAAAATTGTGAGATAGTTTGAAGATAAGTTAGCAATGAGAAGTAATTGACATAACCCACTAGCAATTATGCTTTATGTTAATCTTATCCTAAATTAATGTATTTTTTTCTACAATTGAAAAAAAAAATGGGATCTTGATGAGCATTTAATAAATTAAAAATTATTTATTTTATTTAACTCAAAATTTTACGATTTACTATTTATCTAATTCACTATGTGCAGTAATATTTTTAAGAAAAACTAATTATTCTCTAAAAAGTTAAAAATCATTATACGCCACAAAAGTTATTGTAATTTTTTATATGAAAATTATAGCTATTTTAAAGTAGTATAATAATTTCGGATTCGTGAAAAAATTATTGTACTAACATGGAATACATTGACTAAAATTTTAAGTTCATATATTATTCACCCAAAAAAATTTAAAATTTATGTCCATACAGTCTATTAGCTCATAGTAATTTTAGAAAACTAAAAAAAAACAGGCAATATGCTTATAGTTTTGTTATTTTTTTGGCTCCGAGATCAGAACTAATTTTGTTATTTCATAATTTTGTGATTTTAATTTTGTTTACTTATGTTTTATGACTTCTAACTTCTGTTATATTTTCCGAAAGGGGGCTTGCTACAAAAAATTTGAGCATTCGATCAATTTTGTTAAGAGTATTAAATGCAAATATCATGAAGAAGAAAATACAATTTCTATTAATTTAACATCCAAATAGTAAACAACTATTTCGTATTATAATAAACAAACCAAATACATCTCTATCATAAATTTTTATTAAAAAATTACATTTTAAAAAGATCAATCATTCTTACCCAATATAATTTTTTTTTTGTTTAAACCCGTGCATTGCCCGGGCTAAAACTAGTGTGATTTAGATTGAATGATTACATAAATAGTTTCCATTGCAATTAGTTATTGGGGATGATTTATGTGTATATTTTAATTCACATGTAAGAGTAGTTTAGGAATTGAATTTTTAGGGAAAATTACATTTTTGGTCCCCAAAGTAAGTGGTGGGTGTTTATGTCAACCTTACGATTTGTCAAATTACACATTTAGTCCCTCAAGTTTTACATTTGTTTCAATTCCGCAAAATTAAAAACGTTATTAATAATTTTAGCCAAAAAAATTGTTGTAATCAGCATATGGCATTCTAATGAAGATATTTTCGTTATCTCATCATTCTACTAAATATAAGGTGTTTCCCCTAACAACGATTTTGTCTTATTTCTCTCATTTTTCAGACGAATTGTTATTAAGAAAATATTTAGAAAAGCGTCTTAGGGTTAGCGGAGTGGTGAAAACAGGAAAATATTCCCACTAAAAGACCACTTGCTAAGAACTACTCATTTTCCATCCAAAATCGTTAACAAAATTTTTAATTTTGTGGGATTAAAGCAAATGTGAAACTTGAGGGACCAAATGTGTAAATTTGATAAACTTCAGGGTTCACATAGACACTCACCCTATATTTTAGGGATTAAAAATATAAATTTTCCGAAAATTTAAGGTAAACCACGGTGAAATAATAAACCTATATTTCTAAGCAATTCTACCTTGTAGTTTGAGAGCATTTATTTTGAAAAAATATAGATCAGAGTAAAAATAGAAAAATAGTATTTCGCAAAACGCATAAATCCCTAACGATTCCAATTCCATTGATTTTAATTTATCATTAAGTCTTTGCACTTGATTACAAAACAACCACCTCAAGAAGGAAAGTAGTCTAAAATTAGCAATTACAATCAGATCCGTGTGTTTCGCTGCCTATGTAAACACTATTTTATATCAATATTACAATATTAAATAAGATATTAATTTCAAGCGATCATCTTCAAAATAATGTATGTATCTATATTGAACATAAAAACAAAAAAATGTTTGAGAACAAAAACAGAACATGAACACACCACCAAATTCAACTCATCCCGGAGCATTATTAGTTATGGACTACAACATTAACGGCATGCTTGGTTGGACGGAATGGAATAAGGGTGGAATGGAAGGAAGAAGTAATGGAATGAGAGAAGAAATGGAATGGAATGGAATTGTGAATGGAATAACTATTTCATTCTCTTGTTTGGTTGGTATGGAATGAAAAAAAGAATGAAATAGTGAAATATAGTAAAATTTCCATTTTGCCCTTATAAAATTATTATTTCATTCTCTTCTTGATTGGTTATAATAAAATTTTATTATATTTCACTATTCTATTCCTTTCATCATTTTATTATATTTTACTATTCAACTCAATTTTAAGTTTTTGTTCTCTAATTTCTATTTTTGTTCTCAATTTTCAGTTTCTATTCTTTAATTTTTGTTTTTATTCTCAATTTTTCAATTTCCTTTTTCAATTTTCTGTTCTCTAATTTTCTATTTTTTGTTCTCAATTTTTTATTTTTGTTATCAATTTTCTATTTTTATTATCAATTTTCGGTTTCTGTACTCAATTTTCTATTATCTAATTTTCTGTTTTTATTCTCAATTTTCTGTTTCTATTCTCTAATTTTATGTTTTTGTTCTCAATTTTCCGTTCTCTAATTTTATATTTTTGTTCTCAATTTTCAGTTTATGTTTTCAATTTTCTATTTCTGTTCTCAATTTCCTGTTCTCTAATTTTCTATTTTTGTTCTCAATTTTCGGTTTATGTTCTCAATTTTTTGTTTCAATTCTCAATTTTCAGTTTCTGTTCTCAATTTTCTAGTTTTGTTCTCAATTTTTTGTTCTCAATTTTCTATTCCTATTCCCAAATTTCTGTTCTCTAATTTCAATTTATGTTCTCTAATTTCTGTTTTTGTTCTCAATTTTTAAGGGCTTAGTTACAAGGACTATCATGTAATTTAAGATATTGATTCCATTGGATTAGAATCTCATTCCACCCCATCTTAAATAGAATCTCATTCCATCCAATTTCATTCCAATTGAATCACAAAAGTGATTCTATTGGAGAACCAAACAACGGAATAGGAATCGAGGGCGGAATGCAATTCCATTCCGCCCTCGATTCCATCCAACCAAACATGCCGTAAGGAGGTCATTCCCTTATTGATGTCTCTTTCAAAAATAAATAAATAAAATACTTTGTTCTGAAAAATCCTGCACAATAGCATCTGCAATTTACCTATTTAATTGCGGTTTAAACACCCTAAATTAATTTATGTTCCATATTTTCAACAGAAAAAAAGGGTAATTATTAGATTGTCCGCTTTAAATAGGCCATTATAATTTTTTTCCTTAATTTTAATTTTATTCCCTTTATTTTTAAGTATTTTAGTTAACATCACCTCGATTAATTAACTAGTGTTGAATATATATTTGATATTCTCCCCCTCCACATACACATACACACAAAAAAAAACAAAAAAAAAATAAACAAGTTACCCTAAATTAGTAGAATTTAAGGATGTCTTGTTATCGGCCGCCACCCACATAAGTCATTACTCCTTCCCCCGACGAATCCCTGACAGTGGCAGTTTCATTAGATTGCCAGTTCTCCAAAGCCTAAGGAGGACTCGGAAAAGCAATCTTAAACAACTTCTCTCCTTCTTCCTCTTCCCCATAGTACTCCCCCGTCGGGGCCCATTCCTCGATGAGCAGGCCTAGCATATTCACCACACGGGCCATGTCCGGGCGTTGACGTGGCTCGACGGTGGTGCAATGTCCGGCGAGCAACGCCACTGTATAGACGTCGTCCAAGGTTGTTTGGTCTGCGCCTAGGCCAAGGCTCAGGCCCAAAGAGGGGTCGAGGTGGGTTATGAGGGTCTCTTTGTTGACGAGGAGTTTTTGAAACCATGTCACAAAACTAGGAAGTCCAGGCTCTATCACCCTTCGGCCCGTTATCATTTCCATCAGGACGACCCCAAATGAGTACACGTCGCATTTTGTCGTTACTTTCCCAGTAGCTGTTTATTTTTCAGGCAAATTTTATAGAGATGAGCTATGAAAAATATTATGCAAAACAGGAAATATATATATATATATATATATATATATAAAGAAAAAAGAAAAGAAAAATGAGAGATGAGGTTTGAGTTAGGTTAAAAAAATGACTTTTTTGGTTTTTTAGTGTTTCGATTATTTTTGGGAGGGTTCTCGGATTTTTGGAACCCTCACACGGCTCTCTTAATGTGCATAATGAACCTAATACATAGAATTAAAAAAAAAAAAAAAAAAAAAAAAAAAAAAAAAAAAAAAAAAAGAGAGATAAAAATATTGTCATTATAAACTTAGCAACACTGGGGTTTTTTTTTTATTAGAAATATCTAACCAACCTTCTTGCAATAGATCATTTATTAACCTTTTAACGTACTGATATCAGATAGAATTTCAACAATTTCTTTATTCTCTTACATAAGACATCTCTTATCATTTTAATCTGATTATCTTAGACCTCTCATGTTTTATTAACAAAAATGCTCACATTTTTTTTTCTATTTGTTTTAATTTTTTCTTTCTATTTTTTATCTCCATATTTTAACTTTTCAATGTGTACTTTTCATTTGATTTTTTTTATTATGATGTTTGTATAAAAAAATAAATAAATAAATAAATAAATCTAGAAACAAAATGCTAAAAATTAAAAAAAAAAAAAAAAAAACCAAAAACAAAAACAAAAAATATGGTTTCAAAATAAATAAATAAAATATTAAATTAAAAAACATTTTTTCTTCGTTCCATTTTTTGGCTTTTTGTTTTCTAGTTTTTTTTTCTGTAAAAATTATAAAATATAAAATAAAACCAATAAACAAACGAAACAAAAGCAAATTAGAGAAAATAAAATATAGAAAAAAAATTAGAAATTATTATGTTACAAGAACATTTTTGTCAACAAAATATAATAAAAAGTGTCTTAGATATAATTTAAATTATAAGGTTGTGCTTGATATAAGACCAAAAGTTTAAAAAAATATAATAAAGAGTATTCTTTTTTTCAAAATTTTAAATTTAAATATTATTAAAAGAAAATAAAACAAGCAAACGTATGGGACTAGGCCAAAACTGATAAGAAGAAAACAATAATAAAAAAAAATAAGTAAACAAAATAAAAATAAAAGCTAAAAAAAATTAAAAGAAAAAAACCAAAAGAAAACAAATAAATCCCATTTTATTTTATTTTTTTAGTTTTAGATTCTGTTTTTTTTCCCAATTTTTTGGAAACAGAAACATAAATCCAGGAACAACAAAACGCCAGCTTTATTCATCGACTCATGTGAATAATCTACCCAAACATGCATGAAAACATGTGTGAACAAGGAGCAAGTACCTGGATGATATTCAGGAGCAAGATATCCAAAAGTTCCGGCGACCTTAGTCACCAAGGAGTCACCCCTCACCGGCGAACTTTTTACAAGGCCAAAATCGGATACTTTTGCCCTCATATCGTCTCCGAGCAGTATGTTCGACGGCTTCAAATCCCAGTGTATGAAGCTCTGCTGAGCCAAGCTGTGTAAATACTTAACCCCTATCGCAACGTCAAGCGCTATAATCACCCTCTGTTTCCATGTCAGAGGAGATAGATTCAACTCGCCGTACTGAAAGAGGTGCTGTTTTAATGTCCCCTGCGACATATACTCGTAGACGATGAGTCGCTCGTTGCCGTCGATGCAGAAACCCAGTAGCGCGACGAGGTGCCGATGTCGGACCCTCGTGAGGACCTCGATTTCGGCTTTGAATTCGCTGAGACATCCGGAGTGGCGGTCGCCGGTTGAACCCATCCTCTTGACGGCGATTTTGGTTTTGTCGTGGAGTTGTCCTCTGTAGACGACGCCGAATCCGCCTCTACCCAGTACGTTGGCTTCGCTGAAATTGTTTGTCGCCAATCGGAGAAGTTCGATGTCGATGTAGACGTTGCCGCCGTCGGAGATTTGGATGTCGTTTTCTACGAGGCTGTTTTCGCCCATCGGTTTGCTTTCGGGTGGTCGGCCTTCGTCCGGCTCCTCCGTTTTCTTCGGTTTTCCTATGGAACTCCATTTCACCCGCTTGTTTTTCTCTCCGTTTTTCTTGAAACAGAGTCTGTAAATTGCCATTGACGAAGCTAGGAGTACGATTAGAGTACCAGCAACAGTACACAAAATAACCCATGTCAAGCCAGAGCTGGAAGACTTGGAATCGGAACTCCTCCTCCTTGAACCTCCGCCGGCGGGCAAATCTTTTCCGAGAAGAGGATTGCCGGAAGTTCGGAGTGTTACATGAGAAGGAAACGGAGGAACTTTCCCGAAAAGATTGTTGTTGGAGACATCGAGGAGCTGGAGATTTGCCAAACTGGTCAAACTATTAGGTATCGTGCCGGTGAGATGATTGCCGGTAAGAAGCAGGGTCTTTAGTCCGGTGAGGTTGGCAATGACGGGGGATATAGTTCCGGTCCAGTTCTGTTTGGCGAAATTGATCACAGTCACGCGGTGTTGGGAATCACAGGAAATGTAGGTCCAGCCTTTACACGGGTCATTCCCTTGCCAGGACTCGGCCAATGCCATGGGATAGCCCAGTGCTCCGGCAACGGCGAGCAACGCCGTGACCTGAGGATCGCAGGGTCCCGGAGTTGTTCTGCAGAAGTGGTTCGAGCTTCCTAAACTCACCACAATGCCATTTTTGAAAGTGGGTACTGCACCCTGTAACATGTTGTTCTGCAGAGAAACGTTGGCTAGCTTAGGAAGAGAAGATAGAGAAGGAGGAACGACACCTGTTAGATTGTTGTATGAAATCCTAACGATCTGTAAATTAGGGAGGGATCTGAATATGTCGGGAATCGAACCCACGATGTTGCAATGGCTGGCGTGTAAAGTTGAAAGAGCCTTCGAGTCCGAGAGGCTATCGGGGATTGTCCACGGCGAGAGATTATGGTTTTCGCTGATGCTTAATGTCTGAAGTCTCTTCAATCCGGAAAGGAAAGATCTGGGAATCGAGGTGAAGTTGTTATTGTCGAGATAGATTTCTTCGAGAGACGCGAGGTTTTCAAACGACGGCAAGGGGCCGGAGAGCTGGTTCTTCTGAAGGCTGAGGGTTTTGAGGTTGGAGAGCAGGTTCAAATCGGATGGCAATTTGCCGGATACGGATCTGGAAGCGAGGTTAATGGATGAGACTCGACCGGTAGAGTCGCAGTCGACGCCGGACCATTTGCATGGGTTGGAGCCGAACCAGCCGGCCGGGGTTGGGGTTAGGGATCCGGCAAGCTTGGCCATGACGGCCGCATCCCCACCCCCTACGGCGGATACATGGAGAAGGAGGATGGGAGAGAAGAACGCGGCGGCGATTGTCAATAAAATGCAGAGGTATTCTCTGGCTAATCGGACGCGAACCTCAAGCATATTTCCGGTTGATTTCGTTCCTCCTCGGAGCATGAGATCGTCGGGGGCGGAGAGAGAGAGATGAAGAGAGAGGAGAGAGAGTTGAATGGAAGACAAGATTTTCGCTGCTTGAATTAAGGAGGGCAACGGATAAGAGATAGCGGCTGAGACCGTTACGGAAGTTCTAAAAAACTGCATGTAAGGACCAGGAAAGCCGAAACCATCCGGTTACAATCTTTACATTTCGTTAAGTTTTTCCTAAATTAAAAATTATTTATTTATTTATTTTTATTTTTAACTCAAAATTTTAAGATTCACTATTTATCTAATTCTGCAATAATTTTTTTAAGAAAAATTAATTATTCTCTAAAAAATTAAAAGTTATTATACGCCACAAAAATTATTGTAATTTTTTATACGAAAAGTACAGTTATTTTAAAGTAGTATAATAATTTCGGATTCGTGAAAAAATTATTATACTAACATGGATTATATTGACTAAAATTTTAAGTTTATATATTATTCATCTAAAAAACTTTAAAATTTATGTTCATATAGTCTGTTAACTCATAGTAATTTTAGAAAACTAAAAAAAACACGTAATATGCTTATAGTTTTGTGAATTTTTTGGCTCCGAGATCAGAACCAATTTTGTTATTTCATAATTTTGTGATTTTTATTTTGTTTAATTATGTTTTATGACTTCTAACTTCTGTTATGTTTTCCGAAATGGGGCTTACTACAAAAAACTTGAGTATTCGATCAATTTTATTAAGAGTATCATATGCAAACGTCATGAGGAAGAAAATACATTTTTTATTGGTTTAACATTCAAATATTAAATAACTATTTCGTATTATAATAAACAAACTTAATACATCTCTATCATAAATTCTTTGATTAAAAAATTACATTTTGAAAAGATCAATCATTCTTACCCAATATAATTTTTTTGTCTAAACTTGCGCATTGCCTGAGCTAAAACTAGTGTGATTTAGATTGAATGATTACATAAATTGTTTCCATTGCGATTAGTTATCGAACGGGATGATTTATGTGTATATTTTAATTCATATGTAAGAGTAGTTTAGGAATTGAATTTTTAGGGAAAATTACATTTTTGGTCCCTAAAGTATGTGGTGCGTGTTTATGTCAACCTTACGGTTTGTCAAATTACACATTTAGTACCTCAAGTTTTACATTTGTTTCAATTCCGTAAAATTAAAAACGTTATTAATGATTTGAGCCAAAAATTTTGTTGTAATCTGTCACGACTCGTCCCGGACAGTCGTCATCCCCAGGCTGGCGTGACGACAACTTGACATCACCTATTACATTCAATCAACTAACACATTACAATATGCATACAATACTATATAGTTCATTATACAGAAGATGCATAATCTCTCATAAGGTTCACCTCTGACAGCTCAACTCAAAACTCTCAAATGACTCCATCTAGTGCCAGTAGGGGACCGACTCCTATCTGCTTCACCTGTGAGTGTACTGCCTTCTTAGTAAACATATTTTACAATAATAGTAATTCATTTTACAACATCTAAATGGATCAAGCGTAAATATATAAACATCGTATGTCAAATTAAAACCATCACAATATAAATATCTCTCCATAATATAAGTAGTGAAAGTAAATCAATATATATAAGTTCCACTCAAACCCATCCAGTATAAAATAAGACCAATCACCATATATAATAAATCACCAAATAATAAATTAAAACACCAGATCTCAAAACATTCCTCCACCACAACACACACTGGCTAACCATAGTAATCGTTTTAACCTCACGATCGGGAGTTACAATGGTATTGTACCATCCGTAGGATATGCCTTCCTAGCGGACCTAACTGCACAGATCACCACCTGTCGGACGTCTTCGAAGGCCATAATATCAATCACCATAATAAATATCCATCTGTCGGACCACCCTCCAAATAGACCATAATATGAATCACTACCTGCCGGACTATACCTCCAGACAAGACATAAACTATGGCATAGTTAACTCAATAATATCATCATCAAATCACAAATCAATATTCATCTGCCGGACCACCCTCCCGACAGACCATAAAATAAATCACCACCTTATTAATACCGTTAAAATCACCAACGTCTACCTCTTTTTCGCATAACCAACTTTTAAATCTGAATATCATTTTTTTCACCTTTGTTTGAAAACCGTCTAATTTCAACGAAACCATTTTTCCCCTTTATTTTTAGAAAACCATGCATTTTTAGAAAAACATATATTTTCCACTCTCTTTTAAAACCACCAAGTCCGACGAAAATCCTTTTCAACTTTCTTTCAAAACCAACATAATTGAATGAAAATCCATTTTACCAACTCACTCAAAACCTACTTGATCCACTTTATTTTTAAAAGCATCTAATTTAAATATAACATTTTTCTATCATATATAGATATAAAAATAGTTTGGTAAGAAGACAGTACACTCACTTGATTATCCGTTTTCGAAGACTTTGACCGCTTATTCTCTATCGGTACTCCAGTGCTTGCTAACCTAATAGTGACAGGATCTAAATTAATATTTTATGTAAAAACAACTTAATCATGCCACGCAACCCTAATTTTCGTAATTTCCTATTCCCCGTCTTTTATTATAAAATATGTTTATTTAACTAATATTGTTCCGTTACCGTTTATTATGTCGAATTTATTCATGCGAACATATAACGCTAAATTCAACGATAATGATAACATGTATTTTATATTAAGATAATTACATGTATTTATTAAAGAAGTACGGAAATTCTACCTTCCACGAATTTTCCACCGGCCGTGAGATTGGATTTATGTTTTTCGCATAACCAACTTTTAAATCTGAATATCATATTTTTCACCTTTGTTTGAAAACCGTCTAATTTCAACGAAACCATTTTTTCCCTTTATTTTTAGAAAACCATGCATTTTTAGGAAAACATATATTTTCCACTCTCTTTTAAAACCACCAAGTCCGACGAAAATCCTTTTCAACTTTCTTTCAAAACCAACATAATTGAATGAAAATCCATTTTACCAACTCACTCAAAACCTACTTGATCCACTTTATTTTTAAAAACATCTAATTTAAATATAATAATTTTCTATCATATATAGATATAAAAATAGTTTGGTAAGAAGACAGTACACTCACTTGATTATCCGTTTTCGAAGACTTTGACCGCTTATTCTCTATCGGTACTCCAGTGCTTGCTAACCTAATAGTGACAGGGCCTAAATTAATATTTTATGTAAAAACAACTTAATCATGCCACGCAACCCTAATTTTCGTAATTTCCTATTCCCCGTCTTTTATTATAAAATATGTCTATTTAACTAATATTGTTCCGTTACCGTTTATTATGTCGAATTTATTCATGCGAACATATACGCTCAATTCAACGATAATGATAACATGTATTTTATATTAAGATAATTAAATGTATTTATTAAAGAAGTACGGAAATTCTACCTTCCACGAATTTTCCACCGGCCGTGAGATTGGATTTATGTTTTTCGTGGGGTGGTTTGTGCAATTTCTCCATTTCCCTTTCCTTTTTCTTCTTCTTTCTTTTCCTTTTTCCCATTTTTGTTTTCTGTCCTGTTTCTATTTGAACTCGCCGCCGATCAACGAGGAGCTCCGATCACGCCACTGACCGCCAACTGTCTCACTCTGATCATACACACCCACACGCTCTGCAGCAACGACGGATCAAAAACCCACACACACCACCAGAATGAACCTATCTCTCTCTCTCTCTACCCACTCTGGCGACTCACTATGCGACAAAAAACCACACCTACACTGTCGAGCAAAATGGCGACGATCACTCTTGCCGCCTTTCTTCAACGATCTGAACACATATACACACACAGAAAACCCCTACACACACCCCCGATCACATACCCACTTCTCTCTCTCTCTCTAACTCTCACTTACCATCGACCCAAATAATCGACGGCGACACACACACATACATGTAGAACATGAACACACACCCACAAACGAAACACACACACACTGCGTTTCCATTTCGTTTTGAATCCTCGCCGCCGACGAGTTTTCTCTCTCTAACCCACCGCCGGCAACGCCATACCGAAACACACCCACACACTACTGCACCAAACGAAAACAGGAAACACACACACACACACACACACACTGTCAACACAAAACATAAAACAAAGCATACTCACACGAAATACACACTCACGATCATCGCCGCCACTAGACAAACGACGATCCCACACCCACCGGAGCGAACTGCCTTCCCTCTCTCTAAAATTTGACGACGCTACACGCCCCGTCGACGACCGCAACAATCACCGATCACCGACACTCACCGATGAACCCACCTCCAATTCTCTTTCTTCCTTTCTTTCTCTCGTCAGTTTTCCTTTCTCTTTCCCGAGGTGTGTGGATATGTATGAATATATGTATGTATACATTTGTATATATGTGTGTGAGATCATAAGGTTGGCCAAGTGGCCATGCCCTCCTCCCTACGATTTCACCAACTCTCTCTCTCTATATATATAATATATATAAAAATATTGTTATTTACACAATCCTCCCCTTCATTTTAGTTAGGATATTAGTTAAACCCAACTCACATTTTAATGTATTTGAAAATTTACGAATTAACCCCCCAACATTTAAATTAAACAATGAATGACACGTGCTACCCCTGTATTTTTCTTAAATGTGCGAAAATGTGTTTTAAATAAGGATCGGGGTCTTACATAATCAACATATGACATTCTAATGGCCATATTTTCGTTATCTCATCATTCTACGAAATATAAGGTGTTTCCCTTAACAACGATTTTGCATTCTTTCTCTCATTTTTCAGACGAATCGTTGTTAAGAAAATATTTAGGAAAGCGTCTTAAGATTAGCGGAGTGGTGAAAACACGAAAATATTCCCACTAAAAGACCACTTGCTGAGAACAACTCATTTTCCATTCAAAATCGTTAACAAAGTTTTTAATTTTGTGGGATTAAAGTAAATGTGAAACTTGAGGGACCAAATGTATAAATTTGATAAACTTCAAGGTCTATATAGACACTCACCCTATACTTTAGGTATAAAAAATATAAATTTTTTGAAAATTTAAGGTAAACCACGGTGAAATAATAAATCTATATTTCTAAGCAATTTTACCTTGTAGTTGAGAGCATTTATTTTGGAAAAATATAGATCAGAGTAAAAATAGAAAAATAGTATTTCGCAAAATGCATAAATCCCTAATGATTCCACTTCCATTGATTTTAATTTATCATTAAATTTTTGGACTTGATTACAAAACAACCACCTCAAGAAAGAAAGTAGTCTGAAATTAGCAATTACAATCTTATCCGTGTGTTTCGCAGCCCTATTAAAACACTATTTTATATCAATATTACAATATTAAATAAGGTATTAAATTTGAGCGATCATCTTCAAAATAATGTATGTATCTATATTGAACATAAAAACAAAAACATGTTTGGGAACAAAAACAGAACATGAACACACCACCAAATTCAACTCATCCCGAAGCATTATTAGTTCTGGACTACAACATTAAGGAGGTCATTCCCTTACTGATGTCTCTTTCAAAAAAAATAAAAAAAAATTACTTTGTTCTGAAAAATCCTGCACAATAGCATCTGCAATTTACCTATTTAATTGCGGTTTAAACACCCTAAATTAATTTATTTTCCATATTTTCAACAGCAAAAAAAGGTTATTATTAGATTGTCCTTTTTAAATAGGCCATTATAATTTTTTTCCTTAATTTTAATTTTTCCCTTTATTTTTAAGTATTTTAGTTAACATCACCTCGATTAATTAACAAGTGTTGAATATATATTCGATATTATAATTAATATTAACTCAATTATCGATAAATACTAAAAAGTAAATAGACAAGGATTAATTTCTTTTCAATAAATAAATAAATAAAAAAACCTTTAAAAGTAAAATATAGTGAACCATATTATAAGAATTCTCCCCCTCCAGACACACACACACAAAAATGAAAAAAATAAACAAGTTACCCTAAATTAGCAGAATTTAAGGATGTCTTGTTATCGGCCGCCACCCACATAAGTCGTTACTCCTCCCCCCGACAAATCCCTGACACTGGCAGTTTCATTAGATTGCCAGTTCTCCAAAGCCTGAGGAGGACTCGGAAAAGCAATCTTAAACATTTTCTCTCCTTCTTCCTCTTCCCCATAGTACTCCCTCGTCGGGGCCCATTCCTCGACGAGCGGGCCTAGCACATTCACCACACGAGCCATGTCCAGGCGTTGATGTGGTTCGACGGTCGTGCAGTGTCCGGCAAGCAACGCCACTGTACAGATGTCGTCCAAGGTTGTCTGGTCTGGGCCTTGGCCAAGGCTCGGGCCCAAGGAGGGGTCGAGGTGGGTTATGAGGGTCTCTTTGTTGACGAGGAGTTTTCGAAACCATGTCACAAGACTAGGAAGTTTAGGCTCTATCACCCTTCGGCCCGTTATCATTTCCATCAAGACGACCCCGAATGAGTACACGTCGCATTTTGTCGTTACTTTCCCAGTAGCTGTTTATTTTTCAGGTAAATTTTACAGAGATGAACTATGAAAAATATTATGTAAAACAGGAAATATATATATATATATATATATATATAAAAGGAGAGATGAGGTTTAAGTTAGGTTAAAAAAAATAACTTTTTATTTTTAGTGTTTCGATTATTTTTGGGAGGGTTATATATATATATATATATATATATAAAAGGAGAGATGAGGTTTAAGTTAGGTTAAAAAAAATAACTTTTTATTTTTAGTGTTTCGATTATTTTTGGGAGGGTTCCCGGATTTTTGGAATCCTCACACGGCTCTCTTAATGTGCATAATGAACCTAATACATAGAATTAAAAATAAAAAAATAAATAAAAAATAAAAATATTGTCATTATAAACTTAGCAGCGCTGGGTTTTTTATTAGATCTAACCAACCTTCTTGCAATAGATCATTTCTTAACCTTTAACGTACTGGTATCAGATAGAATTTTAACAATTTCTTTATTCTCTTACATAAGACATCTCTTATCATTTTAATTTGATTATCTTAGAGCTCTCACGTTTTATTAACAAAAATGCTCTCACATTTTTTTTTTCTCTTTGTTTTAATTTTTTCTTTCTATTTTTTATCTCCATATTTTAACTTTTCATTGTGTACTTTTCAATTGATTTTTTTTTATTATGATGTTTGTATAAAAAAAAAAATTCAAAAAAAAAAAATCTAGAAACAAAAAGCTAAAAATTTAAAAAAAAAAAAAACCAAAAACAAAAACAAAAAATAGGGTTTCAAAATAAATAAATAAAATATTAAATTAATTTATTTTTTTTCGTTTCATTTTTTGGCTTTTTGTTTTCTAGTTTTTTATTTTTTTTTATTTTCTGTAAAAACAATATAAAATATAAAATAAAACCAATAAACAAACGAAACAAAAGCAAATTAGAGAAAATAAAATATAGAAAAAAAATTAGAAATTATTATGTTACAAGAACATTTTTGTCAATAAAATATAATAAAAAGTATTTTAGATATTATTTAAATTATAAGGGTTGTGCTTGAAATAAGACCAAAAGATTAAACAAATATAATAAAGAGTATATTTTTTTTCAAAATTTTAAATTTAAATATTATTAAAAGAAAATAAAACAAGCAAACGTGTGGGACTAGGCCAAAACTGATAAGAAGAAAACAATAATAAAATAAAAAATAAGTAAGCAAAATAAAAATAAAAGCTAAAAAAAATAAAAACCAAAAGAAAACAAATAAATCCATTATTTTTTTTTTTTTTTTTTTTGAGTTTTAGATTCTGTTTTTGTTCCCAATTTTTTGGAAACAAAAACATAAATCCAGGGACAACAAAACGCCAGCTTTATTCATCAACTCATGTGAATAATCTACCAAAACATGCTTGAAAACATGTGTGAACAAGGAGCAATTACCTGGATATTCAGGAGCAAGATATCCAAAAGTTCCGGCGACCTTAGTCACCAAGGAGTCACCCCTCACCGGCGAACTTTTTACAAGGCCAAAATCGGATACTTTTGCCCTCATATCGTCTCCGAGCAGTATGTTCGACGGCTTCAAATCCCTGTGTATGAAGCTCTGCTGAGCCAAGCTGTGTAAATACTCAACCCCTCTCGCAACGTCAAGCGCTATAATCACCCTCTGTTTCCATGTCAGAGGAGATAGATTCAACTCGCCGTACTGAAAGAGGTGCTGTTCTAATGTCCCCTGCGACATATACTCGTAGACGATGAGTCGCTCGTTGCCGTCGATGCAGAAACCCAGTAGCGCGACGAGGTGCCGATGTCGGACCCTCGTGAGGACCTCGATTTCGGCTTTGAATTCGCTAAGACATCCGGAGTGGCGGTCGCCGGTTGAACCCATCCTCTTGACGGCGATTTTGGTTTTGTCGTGGAGTTGTCCTCTGTAGACGACGCCGAATCCGCCTCTACCCAGTACGTTGGCTTCGCTGAAATTGTTTGTCGCCAATCGGAGAAGTTCGATGTCGATGTAGACGTTGCCGCCGTCGGAGATTTGGATGTCGTTTTCTACGAGGCTGTTTTCGCCCATCGGTTTGCTTTCGGGTGGTCGGCCTTCGTCCGGTTCCTCCGTTTTCTTCGGTTTTCCTATGGAACTCCATTTCACCCGCTTGTTTTTCTCTCCGTTTTTCTTGAAACAGAGTCTGTAAATTGCCATTGACGAAGCTAGGAGTACGATTAGAGTACCAGCAACAGTACACAAAATAACCCATGTCAAGTCAGAGCTGTCAGATGACTTGGAATCGGAACTCCTCCTCTTTGAACCTCCGCCGGCGGGCAAATCTTTTCCGAGAAGAGGATTGCCGGAAGTTCGGAGTGTTACATGAGAAGGAAACGGAGGAACTTTCCCGAAAAGATTGTTGTTGGAGACATCGAGGAGCTGGAGATTTGCCAAACTGGTCAAACTATTAGGTATCGTGCCGGTGAGATGATTGCCGGTAAGAAGCAGGGTCTTTAGTCCGGTGAGGTTGGCAATGACGGGGGAGATAGTTCCGGTCCAGTTCTGTTTGGCGAAATTGATCACAGTCACGCGGTGTTGGGAATCACAGGAAATGTAGGTCCAGCCTTTACACGGGTCATTCCCTTGCCAGGACTCGGCCAATGCCATGGGATAGCCCAGTGCTCCGGCAACGGCGAGCAACGCCGTGACCTGAGGATCGCATGGTCCCGGAGTTGTTCTGCAGAAGTGGTTCGAGCTTCCTAAACTCACCACAACGCCATTGTTGAAAGTGGGTACTGCACCCTGTAACATGTTGTTCTGCAGAGAAACGTTGGCTAGCTTAGGAAGAGAAGATAGAGAAGGAGGAACGACACCCGTTAGCTGATTATCGCGAAGTTGGAGATCAAACAGTTCAGTGCAGCCGGAAAGATCAGGAACTCGACCGGAAAACTTATTCGAATGAAGCCAAACTTGCCTTAACTGCCGCATTTCGTCGAGCACCTCGATGGTGCCCGAAAGCCCTTCCAATTGATTGTTCATCAGTAAACCCTGAACCGCTGAACTGGATAACGACGCCGGAAGAGATCCGGTGAGATTGTTGTGGGAAATCCTAACGATCTGTAAATTGGGGAGGGATCTGAATATGTCGGGAATCGAACCCACGATGTTGCAATGGCTGGCGTGTAAAATTGAAAGAGCCTTCGAGTCCGAGAGGCTATCGGGGATTGTCCACGGCGAGAGATTATGGTTTTCGCTGATGCTTAATGTCTGAAGACTCTTCAATCCGGAAAGGAAAGATCTGGGAATCGAGGTGAAGTTGTTATTGTCGAGATAAATTTCTTCGAGAGAAGCGAGGTTTTCAAACGACGGCAAGGGGCCGGAGAGCTGGTTCTTCTGAAGGCTGAGGGTTTTGAGGTTGGAGAGCAGGTTCAGATCGGATGGCAATTCGCCGGATACGGATCTGGAAGCGAAGTTAATGGATGAGACTCGACCGGTAGAGTCGCAGTCGACGCCGGACCATTTGCATGGGTTGGAGCCGAACCAGCCGGCCGGGGTTGGGGTTAGGGATCCGGCGAGCTTGGCCATGACGGCCGCGTCCCCACCCCCTACGGCGGAGACATGGAGGAGGAGGATGGGAGAGGAGAACGCGGCGGCGATTGTCAATAAAATGCAGAGGTATTCTCTGGCTAATCGGACGCGATCCTCAAGCATATTTCCGGTTGATTTCGTTCCTCCTCGTTTCTCATCGGAGCATGAGATCGTCGGGGGCAGAGAGAGAGATGAAGAGAGAGGAGAGAGAGTTGAATGGAAGACGAGATTTTCGCTGCATGAATTAAGGAGGTCAACAGATAAGAGATGGCGGTGGAGACCGTTACGGAAGTTAAAAAAAACTGCATGTAAGGACCAGGCAAGCCGAAACCATCCGGTTACAATCTTTACATTTCGTTAAGTTTTTCCCTATACGACGTCGTTCTCTTTCAGACGAAGTGCCGACGTGGCAAATTCCGATTGGGTTTCTTCTCATTTAATGCGTCGACGGCTCAGGTTGTTTATCCTGCACGTTAGCACACGGGATCATCGATTCCGTTGCTCTGTATATGGCTTTTATCACCACGGGCTCGAGGTTGCAGATCGAAGAGAGAGAGAGAGAGAGAACGATGAAGAGAATGAGTCTCAGCTGTTCTTCGAAAGTTGCTTCTGTATTGATTTTATTTGTTCTTGTCGCATTCGGTAAATTCATCATTGAACCAATTGTTTCCTTTTTTTTGTTGTTTTAATCATAAATACTGTTCTTTGTTTGTGTTACTTTACATTGATGCTGCAGATCTGATCGTCTCGTTATACATATTGTTGTTCAAGCTAGTCTCTTATTTGATTTATCCTCTCTCTCTCTCTCTCCTAGTTTCGGCCAAGAGTTCTGGAGATGTCACTGAGTTGCAGATCGGTGTGAAGGTGAATATCCTTCTTTTCCGTTCCTTTTTCTCTCTGTTTTTGTTTGTTACTATTTCAATTTGCGTGTGATTTCAATTTTGTTATATTAATTTCTCACATTCTTCTTTTAATTTGAAATTTAACCAGGGAAATATTTCTGTTTTAATTTTTCTTCCTATAGTATGTTGTTTTCTGACTATATTTGGCCCTCTATATATTAATTGTGCAATAACATTTTTATTTTTCTGTATAATTGTATTAAAACCTTGTAAATAAGGGAACGAATTTGTTGGGTGGTCTTGCGTCTCTCTCAACCTCAAAAGCTAGCTCACCGAGGTGAGGTGTTTCCTCTCACTTATAACCTGGCCACTAACCTATGTCGGATAAACCCAACAATCTCCTCTCACACATTGGACCTTTGGTCGGCTAACTCTCGACCAATCTCGCCCTTTATGACTATTGGGTTAGAGTTGTTGTAACCTAAGCTCTAATACCAATTTAATGGGATAAAGCAAATCACTCAAAAACTTATCGAATGAGAATGTGCATCAGAAAAAATTGTTTATCCCGTTCTTGTGTGAACCTAGTAGGAATCAAATTATAGAGTGATACTTGAAGCAAACAACACACCACAATCATTAGAGAAGCAAATTTTGACGTGAAAAGCCTCCCAAGACGAAAAATAAGAACCACGGGACCAAAGTCCACCCAAAATCTCCACTATCACAAGAAATAGGGAATAAAGTTTTTTCTAGCAACTGGGTGAGCTGAAGTAGGGTGATTCGAGATTGCTAGGTGACCACCGACACTCGAGGTAGCGAATTCTATTCATTCTCTTATGTGTTTTTTTAGTATGCATTATATGTTTGTATTTTTGAGTGCTTATTTGAAAAATGTGTTTTCAAATGAAATTGAATTTGCGGTAAAAAAATTGAAATTTGGGCAAATCTGGTATTATAAAAGAAATATATACTTGTGTGTAAAATATATTTGGCTGGGTGGTATTGTGATGATATCATGTGAGGACCGCGGAGATTGGGTCACTGTGAAGCTGACCTTGGGTGCAAATCCCTAAACCCGCGCGAGGGATACTCCAGGTTACATATCTCACTGGATGGTATAGATTCCTAGTGGTATGG
The DNA here is from genome assembly GCA_016647705.1 of Eucommia ulmoides. Lineage (NCBI taxonomy): Eukaryota > Viridiplantae > Streptophyta > Magnoliopsida > Garryales > Eucommiaceae > Eucommia > Eucommia ulmoides. Next base: position 49,302,443 of record CM028329.1, read on the forward strand.
TTCGGTTACCGGGTATCGCAGTAATACACTTGTTGTGGACGTGTTTTAAAATTTTTCTACTTGAATTTTATAAGTACATGTTTTATTACGATGTGCAAGTGCATTATATATTGTTTTATTTATAAAGTTCCAACCGGAGTATTATGGTTTAAAAAATCACGTATTTTCTATTAAAATTAGAAAAAAGTAAGAAAATTAATGGATTTCCCTACTGAGCACGTTGAGCTCACCCCCTCCCCCCCCTTCTTTTTCGCCCATCCTTAGGTAGTGCACAAGATAGTGAGTAGCAGCAAACTCCGGTCTGAAAGTACGTTATATCAAGTTTCTAGCTTTGGTATATTTGGATCGTTTTGGTACTTTTTGTCACTATAGACCCCTTATTTTTTATTTATTTATTTTTTTAAGCATGGCAAGTACTAATGGGCCATGTAGGGTCCAAACATTTGGATTGTTGGTTCGTTTGTAACCTTTATTAATTATGTCTATTGATGCTGCTAAGGGCTCTATAGATGATGTAGAGGTCCAATCCAATAACTTAGTTTGTTTTTATTACAAAATTTTACCATGGTATTATTAAGTGTTTAATTAGTTAGTAACATCCACTAGGCATACTTGGTAACTGTAAAACAAATCGACCTAGAAAGGAACACACCTAATAAGATTAGGTAATTGAATAAAACTAAGCATCAAGGAATAAGAAAAATCACAGTAGGGTTATCGGTCGACTACTTAAGTTGGCCGTCCCGAGGCCAATGTTTTTAAAACCGGACTAGACGTCAAACCAAAAAAGTTGCCAGGTCACGAGTCACTGGTTCAACTGGTAGGCGAACCGCGGTTGAACTGGTGACGCCATAATTACGTCATTAATATTTATATATATATTTATTTAAATAAAAAATATTAAAAAATACAAAATATATAATATATAACAATTATATATATAACCTAATATCCCTCACAATTATTAAAAATTATTAAAATATATATTATAAAATATAAACCGGTTGAACTTGAGCCTAATGAGTAATATCCCCTCAAAAATATATATAAATATAAATAAAAGTAAAACAAGGAGTTTCATATCTGACCTTTGGATCACTTTTGATCCAAAGGTCAATATCAAACCTAATGCATTAGTTCACAAACAACTCCTCCCAATTAACCTAGCCGCCGCTCCTTCCTAGTTACCAATTCCATTGCTACTCTATCGCTCTCAGTCTCTTGCAGCACAGGTACACGTCTCTCTCTCCCTCTCTCCCCGTTTCTCTCTCTGTCTCTGCAACCCTAATGACGACGATACAAGGGAGGTCGGCGATGATGGTGCAACTCGGCGAAGGGGCGATGGTTGGCAGCGGTTGATTGGCGGTTGGTTCGGCTGTCGATCGTGCCAGTGAAGTTCGAAGAGAAGAAGGCAACATTTTTTAAGGTTTTTTGGGGGAAATAGTTACACAAATGGGGAGTGAAGAAAACCCGACCGGTTCGATGAAAACCGGAACAGTTCATCGGTTCGCGGTTGAACCCGTTCGAACCGGCCGATTGAACGGTTTTAGGGGTGTAACTGGACCGGAATCTGAGCCGATCGACGGTCGAACCGGCCGGTCCGGTCCGATTTTTAAAACATTGCCCGGGGCCTGATTCATGATCTCAGGGTTTGGGGTATGACTAAAGAAATGCACTCGTTGCTTGGCAGGAAAGCAAATCAGAGTCGCTCTTCAAGGAGATAAGGTATACTTGATTTAGTATATTTAGATTTTTGTGGTCCTGTGAAAACAAAAACTCTTGGTGGTGCTCTCTATTTTGTGACTTTCATAGATGACCACTCATGGAAGTTGTGGGTTTATACCTTAAAGATTAAAGATCAAGTGCTACATATGTTTAAATAGTTTTAGGGCAAGTTGAGAGAAAGACTGGGGAGAAGTTAAGTGTATCAGAACAGATAATCGAAGTGAGTATTTGGGTCCATTTGATGACTACTACAAACAACAAAGCATTCGTCACACAAAAAAACACCCCTCTAAAGACTCCTCAATTGAATGGCTTGGCAGAGAGAATGAACAAAACGCTAATTGAAATGGTGAGATGTTTACTTTCGCAAGCATATTTGTCAAGATCTTTTTAAGGTGAGGTTTTGAGCACAATTGTATATGTGCTGAATCTTACATCATGTGTTTCCTTAGAGTTTAATGTTCCAGATAAAGTTTGGTCAGAAAAGAAAGTTACTTGCAATCACTTACATCTCGTTGTATGCCAAGGCTTTTGTGCATATTCCCAAAGATGAGAGGTTTTAAACTTGATGTTGAGACGCGACAGTGTGTATTTATTCGATATGTCTAAGATGAGTTTGGTTTCAGGTTTTATGATCCGGTACAAAAGAAACTTGTAAGAAGTCGAGATGTGGTGTTCATTGAAGTCCAAACGATACACGATATCGAGAAAATAGATGAAACGGTGTCTCGAAACAATGATGATCTGTTTGACTTGGATCCAGTTTCTCTGACACAAGTGCTAATGCCGGTTAAAGATGATATTCAAGACAACTAGTTGAGTCCAGGCGATGGAGATTTTTCCTTAGAGGATGAGACTAATCATTGTATGACAACACTACTTTTGAATTTGTGAAGTTACCTAAGAACAAAAGAGCTTTGAAAAATTGGTGTGCTTTACAGGATAAAGTAGGATAAACATACTTCACAACCATGATACAAAGATAGACTAGTTGTCAAATGATTCAACCAAAGGAAAGACATCGATTTTGAAGAGATTTTGTCTCCAATTGTGAAAATATCTTCTATTCATGTTGTTCTTGGCTTAGTAGCTAGCGTAGACTTAGAGACTGAGCAGATGGACGTGAAAATTGCTTTCCTTAATTGTGACTTGGAGGAAGAGATTTATTTGGAGAGGGTTTCAGGGCAAAAGGAAAAAAGGATCATGTCCGTCGGTTGTAGAAAAAGATTCTATGGTTTGAAATAGGCACCTAGACAATGGTACAAGAAGTTTTGAGTCGATTATAGGTGAGCAAGGCTACACGAAGACTACTTCAAATCATTGTGTATTTGTGCAGAAATTCAGTGATGGTGATTTTATCATCTTATTGCTCTATGTCAATGACATGTTAATTGTTATCAAGAACTCCTCGAGAATTGACAAATTAAAGAAACAATTGATGAGGTTCTTTTCTATAAAGGACTTGGGGCAGCAAAACAGATTCTTGTTATTCGAATTTATCGAAATAGAAAAGAGAAGAAGTTGTTTATGTCACAGGAACAATACATCAAAAAGGGGCTTGAAAGATTTAATATGAATAAGGCTAAAGTGGTTAGTTTTCCTCTTGCTACTCACTCTAAGCCAAGCATTAAGCAGTGTCATTCTTAAAACAAAGAAATAGAAGACATGGAAAGAATTCCATACGTCTCAACAGTTGGAAGTTTAATGTATTCAATGATTTGCACAAGGTCAAATCTAGCTTATGCAGTTGGTGTAGTCAATCGATTTCTTTCAAATCCGGGAAGAGAGCATTAGGATGTAGTAAATTGGATAATGAGGTATCTTCGAGGCACTTCCAAGATGAGACTTAGTTTTGGAATTGGAAAGCTAGTGCTAGTTTGCTACACAGATGCAGATATGGCAAGAGATGTAGATGCCTGTAGGTCTACTTTGAGTTATTTGATTACTTTTACAGGTGAAACGGTTTTGTTGCAGTCAAGATTGCAAAAATGCATTGCACTTTCTACAATAGATGCAGAGTTCATTGCAATTACATAAGCCTGCAAGGAGTTGCTATTGATGAAGAAGCTCTTGATAGAACTTGACTTCAACCAGGAGCAATACGTGTTATTCTGTGATAGTCAAAGTGCTATCTATTTGATGAAGAACTCTACGTTTCATTCGAGGGCGAAACACATTGATGTTAAGTACCATTGGATAAGAGAAACTCTTAACGGCGAGTTGTTAAAACTTGAGAAAATCCACACGGATGATAATGATTCTGATATGTTAACAAAGGCTCTAGCAAGAGGAAAGCCTGAGATTTGTTGCTCGATCACTGGAATGGCGAATCCATAGTCGGAAAGGCCCAATCTTTTTTATTTTTTATTTTTGTGAGGCCCATGGAAAATACCAAAAGGGCATTTTGATCTTTTGCTTTTGATATCTATTTCAACATCATATTAATGTATATGAATTAGATCAAGAGGTAAGTCCGATTTCGCTGGAATTTGGATTGTATATGGAAGACACATAGATCTTCATTTTGAATGGTGGAGATCGATTTCTGAGCTCGCCATCTACTGTTTTCGTAGGGGTTGTTTCGGGTCATTTTCTTGGTGAGATCTCTCCAATGTCTCTTGTAGATCTTATTTTGATGCCAAGATTGGTTAATCTTGAAGTATTTGTGGTTGTATACCTCTAGTTATAGTTAAAGAGAACTTGTATTCTTTATTTTTTTTTTTTGTGGTAGTGGAGATTTCAGGTGGATTTCGTTCCTGTAGTTTTTTTACTCCTCGCCTTGGGAAGGTTTTCCACGTTAAAATTCACTTGTCTCAATGTGATTGTGGTGTGTTGCTTGCTCCAAATATCACTCTATAATTTTATTCCTATTAGGTTCACACAAGGAAGGATAAATTAGTTTTTCAGTTGCACATTCCTATTCGAAAAGTTTTTGGGTAAGTTGTTTTATCCCATTAGAATGGCACTTCTGGAAAATCTGAGAAATCATTGGGTATTTCGATTACAAAACCTAATGCGGAATATCTGAAGATCATATATTTCATTTCTTTATTCATGGACACTAGAATGATGTTCATCATGTACCATAGAATGGTATCAGAAGGTCACTATTTTCTTTTGTTCCACCATTGCAATGTATACATTGTTGATTTTAATTTTCATGATCAAAAGTCCTTAACGTTAAAAGGAATGTGTTTGGAAAATTACAGTCATCTTGTATATTCAATAACAATAAGTTTCTTTTAATTAAATGGTTAAATCAAATTTAAAAATCAATGTGACGATCAAGTACATACTTGCTGCATATTTTGACACTTAGCAAGATTGTTGAGAGCTTGTTATCTTTTTCATTAAAACTTCAGTTTCATGAAAATGGGTAAACAATTGTACCAAATACATTTTTTTTTTTTTTTTTATGTTGCTTCATGTGTTCTTGCTTTCGTCATTTTAAAATGAGTTGGACGTGGAAGTCATTATTGCAATTTTTCTATTCTTCTATTTCCTTTTATTGAGGAATATTCATGCGAACTAGGAGTCATAACCCTCCCCCACTTTCCTCCTGACGAAACAAATTTACAAATTAAACAAATAATACGCCATGATTTAGATCTTGTTTTGTGTAGCTCTCTCAAACTTTGTTGTGTTGTTCCAGCACAAGCCAAAATCATGTGAAGTCCAGGCTCACAAAGGTGATAGAATCAAAGTGCACTACCGGGTAAGTGGAACTGCATTTGCTTTTCCTTTTTTTTCTTCTCTTTTTGGTTCTCGTTAATTTTTAAATACTTCTAATTATCTCTTCCATGAAATTAGATCTGTTGCCAAAGTTGCTACATCAGAAGAATTTAGCTGGATTTCGTAAACGAAATAGTTGAATTGCTGCTTTCTTAATGTATATTTGCTTTTAACTGATGTTGGTTCTCTCTCATCCTTGCAGGGGAAACTCACCGATGGAACTGTTTTTGATTCCAGTTTCGAAAGGGGCGACCCAATTGAGTTTGTGCTTGGTAGTGGTAATGTTATTAAAGGTGCGTGGACCATCTATTTATGACCTTTTTTTTTTTTTTTTTGGTTTTATCGTTTTCTCTTACACTTGCAAACAAATAGAAATGAGAGGATTCGGAGCAGGTCTAATCTTGTTGCTGCAGAATTTTGGAAATCCAAAGTCTTAGGCACCTTTTGTTCACATTTTTAAGTAATTTTTGTTTTTAATCAAAAAATACTTAAAAAATAAAAGATTGCACTTAGAAAAATCTTTTAAAAAAAAACATAATTATGAGAACTTTTTTGTAAAGGAAATACTCCATTTGTTGCTGCAGAGCTTTGGAAATACAAATTCTTAGGCACTGTTTATTAACATTTTTAATTACTTTTTTTAAGCAAAAAAGTATTTGAAAATAAAAGTAACATTTTCTTTTTGCATTAAAAAAATTCTTGTAAAAGTAAAAAGAAAAACATGATTATGATAATTTTTTGAAAATACTCCCTTTGAACTGTATTTTCCTACTTTCCTCTTTTGGATGTTTCAAAATAATTGTCCACTTTCTCTTTTAAGAAACATTGTAAAAGTTATCGCATTTCCTAAACTAGTCCTCTTCTCAACCACTCATTCAAAAGTCAAAAAGTTAAAATACTTTTTCACCTTTCACTTCAAGGCCAAGATAGGAAAGTTAAAATAAAACATATTCAAACACTATCTAAAATTTTGTGCAAAATCAAAGAGGACAATAAAAGTGGAACGGAGGGAGCAGTTGCTTTTTGTTTCTTCGATTTATGTAAAGATTAGGACGTTTCAACCATGAAATTTCTTAACCATCTATTGAATTCTTTTGGATTGATTGGATCTTTTGTAATGATAAAACTATGGCACCATTTGACAACGTTTTTCTAGTTATTTTTTTTAAACAAAAAAGTAAATTTTTTTGAAAAATCAAGAAAGTCAACGACGAAGTAAGTTTTTTTGAAAAACAATTGAGAAAGTGAGTACTTTTTTTTTGGAAAACAAAAAATAGCTACTTTTTCAGTTCCTGGATTGTTTATATTTTAAAAGATTGATGGACTAGGATCTCTCTACTGAAATTTTCGTGATTCTTTTTTTTTTATTTTGGTATTAAGTGATTGCTTTTATGGATAACACTAAGACATAATCTCTGCGTTATTACACATACTCTTGATTTTTGGATTTGCTTTTAAGTAAAACCTGATCATAAAAGTACCAAACACTATCAAATGCTGCCCTTATCAAACACAATTTTATTTGTTCCTTTTACTTTTAAAAGAAAAAGTATTTTTTTTCCCTCAAATTAACCTTTCTGATTATAAAAATACTTCAAAAATGATCAAACGATGCCTTAATTTGTGAAGAAAAATCATTTATTTCTGATTATATATGCACGTGAGGGAATTACCTGATAATTGCATTGTAGGGAGCAGTCTTGCTATATTAATGGATTAAACAAGCATTTGTTTGCTTGGTTTGGTTATGACAAACTCCTTGTTTGCAGGATGGGACCAAGGGTTATTGGGAATCTGTGTAGGAGAGAAGAGGAAGCTGAAAATACCTGCAAAACTTGGTTATGGAGACAAAGGGTTTCCCCCAAACATCCCAGGTTTAAACCTGATCTTTCCCCTTCTTTGTTTTCCTGTTTGTTCTGTAAATACTCTTGATAAATCTTATGTAGAAATTCAACATCTAGATTATAGGCGCCTTTGTATCCCTCTATATATTGGAAAGTAACACCAACCAACACGTGAAAATTGATCGCTGATATGATATTTATCCTGATGGCCTGATGGGTTTGTTTAGCGTTCTGTTCCCAGATTTCTCTTGTTGTTGTTACTAAAACCGGGAACAGAAACAGAAATATAGGAGCAAAAGAAATGTGTTCTAGTTTCTCTCTCTGTTCCAATATTTTTGGAACAAATTTTGTTGAAACAGAACAGAACTATTGGAACAGAAAAGGAAGACTGGGAACAAAAACACTAAAACGCCACTTACGTAATCAGTGATCTCATTTTGTTACTTTAGCTTGTTTTAGAATATATCTATATAATGACATCTCATTTTTCATCCCACAAGACATTTTACACATTTGGATTAAATTTTAAATCCAACAATTAAAATCAAATAATATTTTAATGTTAGGGTTAGCCGTGACCTCATCTCTCTTCAATCTCTCATATGCATCTCTCTCTCTCTCTCACACACACATGCACATGCCCTCATACTTTCGCCATCGCCATCACCACTTGTGCTCAATTTTGCCACTCTCTGCTCACGCACGCTGCTCTCAATTAGATACTTATTTTATTTTTGCTTTCTTTTTATTTGAATTATCAGATTGATGTTTATTCTATTTTTCTTTCTTTGTTTTTTATTTATTTAATTTTTTAGTTCTTTTCATTAAAATCCATGCCTCAGGCACAAGGTAAACACTCGTCTGTATAATAAAACAGTTGTGTTTTTGTCTGTAGAGACATTTTCAACTGTTAGTTCAAATTTTAGATCCAAGGATCAAGATCAAAACAGAATCCCTACAGCCCTATACTTCCCAACTTCCATCACCATTCCCACCTCTCCTAGTTCCCTCTCCCCTTCTCCCTGAGCTCTACCTGTTTCTTTACACTCAGACCCAATCCTCTCCTATCTGCTGATCTCTCTCTTTTAATTCGTGCATCATGATATATATTTAAGATAAATTGTGGGTTGTTTTCATTTTCAATCCTTCTTAAGGGATCTAAACAAAACATTCTCCGTAAAAATACAAGGAAAAAAATTCAGTCCATTTGCAAATTGATATTTATTTGAACGTTTACAGGTGGTGCGACACTGATCTTCGACACTGAGCTTGTGTCAGTGAACGAGAATCCAACAAGCAGTAGTGAAACCATAGCGGATGATGAGCTATAATCTGATTATTTTTCTTCGTGCTTTCTTAATTCAGGGGTAGTATTTTTGAATGGTGCTTTTTCAATGTGGCAGAGACATTTAGCTTTGCTTTTTTTTTTTTTTTTCTTTTTTTTTTTTTAAAACAATGAAATTATCTGAAAAGTGACTCTTTTTAATTCCATAATCATCAACACTGTAGGCTTTTGTTCTGCCTTCTATCTTTGATGTAAGAATTCGAATTCTTGTCTTGCTGCATGTTCTTGGTTACGTGGTAAATCTAATTTTTGACTAGGTCCAATTTGGACCGAGTTTATAGTATGATGAGGGATAATTCCTAATTTTCGACACCTAACATAGTATGAATTTGGATCGGTGAGAAAGAGGATTTTTATTTTTATTTTTATTTTTTTCATTTCTCTATTGGCAACATTGTAACTCCATGCTTGCATTCCTTATTTGTAACTCCATGCTTGCATTCCTTATTTGTCTCTACCACAATCAACTATTATCACATAATGCATTGAGACATGATAACTTTTGACAAGTAAAATCATCAACTAAGCAATGTATAGACATTTTGAAAACAAGATGCTACAAGCATTATGCTATCATCTTTTTCACCCTTACTAATGCACTTACTGTTATCAAAAATAAAATTGCAACCTCTAATACGTTGTTGACTTTTTCTAAGCAAATTATGTTTAAAATCATTAAATAAAACATCTTCAATAACAGTGGAAGATACCAATATTGCCGACACCAACTATCTTACATTTGGCATTGTTTCTAAAAGTCACATGACTTCCGTCTTTAAGTGTCAAAGACGTGAATTTTCATTTATTAATTGTCATGGGTGTTGAGAACACCTATTGTCTAAGAATCATTTGTCTGTATAAATATTTTAAAATTAATCTGTAAGGAACAACTCAAATAGTTTTTGAGTGATACCCAATCTACGTAAGTCCAAATTTGTTAGTTTAAATATTTATTGTTCCCTTAGGAACCCAAACTTGTTTTACCAATGATTTTGGCTTAAAATATTTTTTGATCGTATGCCCTAAAATGTTATAGTTAAAACATTTAACAACTTTCTTGGTTTCAGAAAATAATTTTTTAAATCATTTTTTTTAACATTTTTCTGAAATCCAATTTAGGCTTTGTTGAAAACACATCTCGAGCTTCCTAAAAGTAATTTTAAATTATTCTCGCCTCTTGTAAATTTGAGAAAAATAGAGTTCAAATCCTCAATTTTTAATTTTAACTCCTTGTTTTCTTTTTCGTAATCCGATTAGACAATTTTTTAACCTTGTTTCTTACGAGAAGTGTTTTCAGTTTCACATTTTTCAATCTATTTATTTAAAGAATGAAATGTACTTTTTAGGGCATTAATTTGTGAAGACTAATTTTCTTATTCATTTAATAGTTCTTGATAAGTCTCAAATAATTCATCAAAATTTACCAGATAAGAACTTGAACAACTTAAATCTGATACCTCATCACATCATTTGCCATTAGGGTAACCCTTGTTGATTCCTCGTCATTGCTTGATGTTTCAGAGTTGTTGGAGTCTGAATCCTCTCACGTTGCTTTCATGGTCTTCTTTTTGTTTTTCGTTGATTTTTTTGTCACTCCGTTTGTTTTCCTTATTTGGTTTAGGACAATCTCATTAAAAATGTCATGTCTTGTGATAGTTGAAACATTCAATGTTGTTGACATTGAAGTTTTTCCTTTCACAAAAAGTATAACGAGTCATTCTCTTGAACTTCTTTGTAATGAGAGCTAGATCCCACTCTTGATCGTTAACTAAGCTCATGTTATCATCATCATCACCTTTTACTGCCTTAAATGCTAGGGATTTTCATTTGTTGCTTCTTCTTCGTATCCCCAGATAGAAGGCTTGTGAGTCATCAGGTTGCCAATAAACTCATTAATGGTGTATGTGTTTAGGTCCTTGCCTTCTTGAATTGTAGTCATTTTGGGATCCCATGCTTTGTATAAGGATCTTATTATTTTTTTTATCTTTCTTTGGCATTGAATATGGTTTGCCGAGAGCACTAAAACTGTTATAGATATTGGTGAATATTGTATACAAATCCTGGATCGTCTTTGAATAGCTCATTTTGAATAGTTCAAATTCATAAACTAGGACACTAATTTTGGATTCTTTCACTTGGTTTGTTCTCGTATGTGACTTCTAGGGTAATCCCACATCTCCTTGGCCGATTTACAAACTGATATCCTGTTATATTCATTTACATCTAAACCACATAATAAAAGGTTAATAACTTGAGTATTAATAGACAATTTTTTAATATATATATATATATATATATATATATATATATATATATATAGATATGTATGTATGTATGTATATTTATACTTGATCCATACAAAATATTTTTATTATGAAGACAGTACACCGATAAAAATTTTGGTTTCAGGTGCAGCTGCTAGGAGTCGGTCCCCTACTAGCACTAGATAGAGTCCTGCGATGATGTCGTGTGAGAATTTTGGGACAAGTTGTCTAAAACGAACCCGCGAGAGGTTCATTATTATTATATTTTTTTTGTTGTTATTATATTTTGAGGACGGATGTGTCCCCATTGGAGAGGATGTATATGGTCTGTATATGTGGTTGTATATTTATGTATGCATATTGTCATTTTTCAAGTTGGGTGGACGTCCAGGTGATGTCATATTGATATCATGTCGGCCCCAGGGTGACGGGTGTCCGGGGTGGGATGTGACACGCCCGCATCCTTCACTAGCAACCGTGCTTGCATTTAATTGACCAAACTTTAGGATGAGTCTCCACCACACAAAACTCTTTATTTTTCATAACATGGTAATACTTCACGACATTCTGGACATGTTTCTTGTCCTTAAAGACCATGCCACCATAGAATTCATCCATTTCTAGGTTCCATAAATTCTTCTGTAATTTTGGCTCATACTTTGCCATGTCATCGTCATCACCTCATTCCAACTGATTATAGAATGAAGGAACCCTATGTAATGGCAACTATTTACTCCTTTGCCCACTCGGTTTGACATCCATATATTCGTCTCCATCTCCACCATTCTCCTATTTCTTTAATGTGACAACATCTTCTAAATTTGTATGTTCGACGTCGTTGAAACTATCGATTGTAATTGGCCCAACCTCCACGTTCTCATCATACCTACCACAATTGTTGTTGTGTAGTGGACTAATTGGCGATTGATGGTGATGGGAGTGGCAGAACTGGTGCCTGCATCACGGTCAATCACTACATGGGGATGATATTCTTCGGAAATATAGGGCGAACGGTGAGCGTAACTGGATTGAACGACTTGGGGATCGAACATGGGAATGTTATATAAAGAAAATTATCTGGATAACGCGGTAATATGAGGATTGAAGCTCTGACTTAAAAATTAGGTAAAAGGACTAAGTTAGGAAGGAGCGTGATCAAAAGCTTGATCTACCTCGACATACACCTCAACACCAAGCAGCGAGGGAAACTTAAGAGGTAACTAAAGTACATGGTCTAATGTCGGCAACCTACACTTTAACTTCAAAATTCCATCAACTCCATCCTCAAGGATATAAGGTCGTAACATTCCAATCATTCGTTTAACGTAATCCCTCAACAAACATCTAACGATTTGATCGCATACATACTATACGACACCCCAAACTCAATTCCTTCCAATATTCTACCACCCCAATACAAATATAATGTAACGTTCTCCATTTCAAACAACTACAATTTCACAAATCAAAATAAAATAAAAAAAATATTATTATCATTATCAATCATGTTATTAAAAAAAATTGAAATTGTCCAAATTTTTTTCAATAAATACTATTGAAATTAATTGTCATTCATTAAATCTTAAGGTATATATACACAATTAGTAAAAACAAAATCTAACTACTAATTCCTAATGTGTGTCCAAACCAAAAATCTAAAATAGTAAAAACGAGATCTAAAATCGATCTACACAAATAAAAATTGAAATCTAAATGTAATTAATTAATAAAATCCTATACCCCAAATAAAAGCACAAACCTAAATAACTAGTATTTAAAGGTGGCATTCATTATTTTTTTTTGAGTTTTTTTTAATCAAAACCAAGAGCAAACAATTGCTAATGAGCACACAAAATACACAATATTATAACACAAATATAAAATTGAGACCAAACAATTGTTGATGAGCAAACAATACTTTATTTTTCTTCACATCCTTTATTTGAGAACAAAATGCACAACATTATAATAAAAAGAGATGAAATTGAAATCAAACAAACCCAAAAAAAAAAAATATTCAAAGAAAAAAAACTCTCACCTCAGCAACGGTGGTTGGAGGCGACAGCGTTTGGTGGCGACGCAAAGGAGGAGAAGAGAGAAGAGGGTGACGACGATGCACAAAGAGAAGGAGAAAGTCGGTGACGGGAAACAGAGGCGGCGGCCAAACTGAGAAGCTGAATGAGATGAAAATAAAATGAAATGAGGTCTGTGGGGGTAGGGTTTGTCAAAGGAAAAATGCAATATAGAATTGCGTATCTTTTTGAGAAACATAAGTCCAAAATGCGTTTCTTCTAATGGCCAAAAAAAATTAATTTTTTTTAAGAAACGCAATCATGGGTTGCGTTTCTTGTGAGAAACGTAATCGTGATTATGTTTTCACCAAAAATAAAAATAAAAATTGAATGTACAAATGCAAACAATTTCTGCGATTTTTATTTTTTTTGTGAAAAACGCAAAAGAAATCTGCATTTTTAATAAAAACGCAGATCCCTTAAGAATTTTATGATGCTTTGGGACATAAGTTCATTAATATCATTTTTCAGAAAAATTTTATTTAATATATAATTATTCGGTAAAGAACTCATCATTATAGTCTTATGGATGATATTCATTTATGATTGTCTATTTACTAATAATAGTGATGAGATGTTAATGATATTCTTACATGATTGAATAATTATCTTTATAACATAAAATCTTTGTTGAATATGCTTAAGATCATGTTACCATATATATGCGATATTGAAAATGAATTTTTAATTCATTTATATATATTTTGATAAAATGTGGTTATTTTATAAGTCTTAATATTCATAAAATAATTGATTCAAAATGACTTATGAAATTCATGTGAAAATTCTTATTGTGAAATATTTATACCACATGTAAAATTATTTTGCTTAAACACTTTATTTGACTAATCACATTTAGTTCATTTTGTCATTGATATTAATGTATATGTTTATCATTAACGATATAGCATGATAAGATGATATGATTGAAACTTATGTGATGATTTCGTATGAGTTGAAGTATCTATTGAATTCATGTTTGATTAATCATATGACGATAGATAGATTATGTTGCATGAATATAGTTCTTAATAATAATATTATCATGTTCATGAACTCATTTAAATCTTGTTATAATATTATGCTATATGTTCATATACCATGAGTTGATATATTATGCAATTAAATTTTACATCTTTAATTAAGTATGTTCTCCTATACTTAAATTTTTTTATGATATTTTGAGAACACACATTTTTATGATTTAGTCCATCGTACTTAAATGATATGATTGTTATATACTTGAACTATGGTATATCATGTGAAATTCATTAATTGATTATCGTTTGCCACACAGGATTTATTTGAGAATAATATGCATAAATAGGTATCCAATTGGTACTATGACAATAATTGATGAAATATTTGATTTTAGTACAAAATTGGTGTATGCTAATTGTTTGATACTTAAATTGGTATATTCTTTATTAGCACTTAAAAACCCCATTGTTCTTAAATATTTATAAATTCAAATCGAAAGATTTGATTTACTTTGATATGTTAAAAAATTGTATCTTACTAAGGGGAGTTTATTATAACATGAATGCACTGCTTATGTGATTCATCTTACTCGCTCATGTATTTTTGTTAAAAATGATATTGATATTGAAAACGTGAATTACTTGTCTAAACGCCATCAATTTGAACAAAATGATTTTTAAAAATTAGTATTACCCATTTTACTCCATTTTCATGCTTCAATGATTATTCAGTTAAGGAGTAAATCGATTTAGCATAAAATCTCATTGGTATTAATATGTCAATTTTTATTTGAGATTTTCTACATGGTTAAATTACAATATGCTAGATTCAAGGGGAGCTTAATCCAAATTGGATAAACCTTACGTGTGAAAAATCTTTGATTTTCTTGAGCTTAATTGATTTTATCTTTTTATTAAATATCGGAGTGCCATCAATTGATATACTTAATTAATATATTTTTATCAAATAATTGGTATATTCTTAACAATAATTGATATGTTTTATTTTACTCCCAATCCTATTTCTAAACCCTATCGTGCTTAAATATTTATAATCTTTTTGATAATGTCAAAGGAAGAGAGATATATGGACTGATTCTGCATATATACTTAAATTGATATTTTTAATATAATGCATATATTTTTGGAGAGTCTACTCATATAATTTGTGTGATAATCTATCGAAGGGTTATCATCATCAAAAAGGAAAAAATTGTTATTATATGTGTTTTGATGATGTCACAATATGTGTTTTGATAATGTCAATGTTAGTGGTATGATGTTAATATCACATTGATATTATTAGACATAAATTATATGTTCCAATAAATTTTAATTGAATCATACTTTGAGTTTACTAATCAAAGTGATATCTTAAGTGCAGGTATTAAGATACAATTATGCATTACATGTGCTAACCATTATAGAATCTTAAGTATGAAATGCAGGTATAATCTCGATATCAAGAGTAAAAGATTTAGGTAAGATTAAGTTTATAGGATGTAACTCTTGAAGAGATTATATACTTTACTTCATTAGGATACACACACACACCGAGAGTGCATACATTCATGATATTATGAATTGAACATATTCATTATTTAATTATATTTTGATACAAGTGATTGGATTGTCCAATATAGATGATTATTTATCAAAATTCACACATTGATCACAATATATTTAATATAAGAAAACTTATTTTTAATGTGATAATAAAATACATTGTATGCATTGCTTGATCTAACATACTCAATATGCTCATTATATAATAATATCATGATATACTTGATTTAATATGATCAACTTGTCAATTATATGTTTATATCATAATATGACGTGTTCAACACATACCTTGCATGCATCAGATGTTCAAAATGCTTTATATATACTTACAATCATAATATGATCAATATTCATATACATTTGTGATATCTCAATCCAAACATGTCCAATATGCTTATATATTACAGTACGTGTCATCGATTTGATCATGTCGTGCTTATATGGAGAATTCATGTCTTGATCACAAATATACTTAAATTTGGT